>SEYY01006361.1:145000-188565 GCA_009176605.1 Armadillidium nasatum | reverse complement strand
GTTGTTGTTGGAAAATAAAATTGAGCAGAATCCTCAGATAGTTAGTGATATTCTTGTACAGTCTTTTGCTCAGATTAGTAGTATAGAATCTTATGAGAAAGATTTTGTGAATTATAAAACTAATAAAGAAAAAACTTATTTGAACTTCAAAACACCCCATATGTATGGGTATAATGAGCGTTTTACTTTGGAAGAATTGAATTGTGCTTTGACACAAATTAAAAGAAATTCTTCATCTGGAAAGGATAATATTATTTATCCTTTTCTGCAACATCTAAACCATCATAACAAAGAAAAATTATTGCATTTTTATAATTATATTTGGGAGGGAGGATTATTTCCTGATGACTGGAGATTATCTCTTCTAATACCTATATTAAAAGCCAATAAAATAGTTTCTGACCCAAAGTCCTATAGACCCATAGCTTTGACAAGTTGCTTATGTAAGGTGTTAGAAAGAATGATTCTTAAACGATTGTTGACTTACCTACATGATGAAAATGTTATAAATAAAAATCAGAGTGGTTTTCGGAAAAATTTTTCAACAATGGATAATCTGATTAGATTAGAGGGAGATATTAGAGAAACATTTATTAGAGATGAATATTTAACAACTGTATTTTTGGATATAGAAAAGGCATATGACAAAACATGGATATATGGAATTTTGTTAAAGCTACACAATATTGGATTGAGAGGCAATCTGCCAATATTTATTGAAAATTTTTTAACAAAAAGAAAGATACAGGTAAATGTGGAGGATAAATATTCAGAAGTATTTGAAGTTGAGTGTGGAATTCCTCAGGGCAGTGTGTTAAGTCCTGTTTTATTTTCGCTATTTATAAATGATATATTGGACATAAAACCTCAAGGAGTGCAATTCTCTATATATGCTGATGATGTGGCTATATGGTATCGACATAAAAATCAAGAAACATCTAATATGGTGATGCAGCATGCTTTGAATGATATATCAAACTGGTCTAGGAGATGGGGAGTAACTTTCTCAGCAACAAAGTCTGTAGCAATGGTATTTACACACAAGAAAGTGGATGGAAATATACTCTTAAATTTAAATAATCAAAATATACAGTTTAAAAATAATCATAAATTTTTAGGTTTAATCTTTGATAGAAGGTTGACATGGAGAGCACATATTAATCAAATCAAATCAAGATGTGAAAAAGTAATACCTCTTTTAAAATATATCGGGGGTAAAAAGTATGGATGTGATAGGAAGTTATTGTTATACTTATATAGAACATTAATAAGAACAAAAATTGATTATGGTTGTTTTATTTACAATACTCTTTCTCAGGAATTATCTCAAATACTCAATAGAATACAGTATCAGTCCATCAGGATAGCCATTGGTGCACTAAAGAGTAGTATTGTGGAGCATCTGGAGGTTGAAGCATATATTATGCCCTTGCATATAAGAAGGAATATGTTGGGGCTAGGCTATATTCTGAGTAGAATGTCAAAAATTGAACATCCTGTTAGATTGTTGTATGAAGAATTTTTTCATTATAATTTTTATGAGCAGAGAGGCCTACCACTGCCTTGTATTGGTAGATTGAAAAGTTTAATTGAAGAATCCCATTTACCATTGGATAAATTGTCCAATATTTTCATATTTTTGAGAAAAGCAAAGAATGTTGTTGTTGATTTGGGGCTTCTTAAATGGTCAAAAAAGAATACTGAAGTAGGCATATTTAAAAAATTATTTCAAGAAAAGATTGATGCATTGAAAGATGGTAAATATCACATCTGTTTTACAGATGGCTCAAAGGATTGTGAGAATACAGGTAGTGCTGTGTTGTATGATGAAGTAATGATGCAGTTTTTATTACCTAATTATAGCTCCATATTTACTGCAGAAGCTTATGCAATATATAAGGCCTTACATCATTTGCTGTCTAAACCACATTCACAGCTAGCTATATTTACTGATTCCTTATCTGTAATTAAAGCAATTGAAGCAGACTACGCAACACATTTTATAATACAAAAAATCCATAGTATATTACATCAATTAAATAATAGAGACATCGTTATAATATGGATCCCGAGTCATGTAGGAATAATCTTACATGACAGGGTGGATGAAGCAGCTAAACTGTCTACAATACAAGGGCTTCCTGTAGAGTTGGGATATTCTGAAGATGAATTTAAAAAATTGTGTTCAAGAATTTGTTATAGAGAGTGGCAAGACAAATGGAATTATTGTAGGGGTTTGCTACCGCAAATAAAGCCTCTGATTCAGGATTGGAGTTATACTTATAATAATATGACAAGAACAGATCAAGTAGTTCTGACTAGACTGAGATTGGGTGTTGCCCTTATTAATACTCAGCATTACTATGATGGAAGTCCACCTCCAAAATGCAGTTTTTGTAATGTAAATTTAACATTGGAACATATATTTATAATCTGTCCATTGTATAATAAGCATAGAAAATTATTAAAGGACATGAGTGGAAGACTTGCAATTCCATATGACATTCCCACAATTTTGTCCTCCTTGTTTCCTGGGGAAATCATTATTAATTTCTTAAAAGAAGCTAAATTATATGCCCTGATTTGAGGTGAAAATGAAGTGGATATTTTCCTCCTATAAAAATAATTAAATTGAAATAATTTAACAGTGGTCTTTTGAAAGAACATAGAAGTTGTCTATTGACGGAATCTTTGAAGCTTGTCTTTTGACAGAATTTTGGAAGCCTGTCTTTTGACAGAATTTTGAAGCCTGTCTTTTGACGGGATTTTGAAGCCTGTCTTTTGACAGAATTTTGAGGCCTGTCTTTTGACGGGATTTTGAGGCCTGTCTTTTGACGGGATTTTGAGGCCTGTCTTTTGACAGAATTTTTAAGTTTGTCTTTTGATAGAACAGATAAGGAGTTATCTATTGATAAAACAGTAAAAAATATTTGTAATATTTCGGAGAAAGATATAACTAAATGAAATAAAGAAAATAAGATAGTGGTGAAAAATGGTATTGTTTGGAAGTGGTAGTGATGATGATTTAATAATTACATGAAGCACCAGCATATGATCTTTGTTATTGCATTGCTGGAAAAATTGAAAAAAAAAAAAAAAAAAAAAGGTATATATCCATAGACTTTAAGTTATATACTTAAAGTACTCATAACATAGACTTTATTGTAATTTTTAGCTTAGTGTTCATTGAAAATTATGGTTTTTGGTTTTTAATAGATTCAGTATGCCTGAGTAAGCTATACGAGTCTTATAATATTTGTACTTAAAAGACTGAGCTTTCAGCATATTTGTGGTGTTATTGTTGTTAGTCTACAGACTGAATTGTTTTCTAAGGCGTAATAATAGTTGGCTAAGCCAAGGTAATTCTAGGCAACAGAGAGTAAGCTCAAGTAACCCTTAAGAATATTAAAAAAATAAAGACAGTTGTGAGCCATAGGGGTCTATAATGACTGCCGAAGTCCAAAAATGCTAAATTAACTATTTTCAAGTTTTTGCTTTTTAGGCATATTGGCTGTTTTCAAATATTTATATTATGGTAAAGTATATCATCCATATTTTCAAAATTTTAGTCATACAAGTTAGTATTTAACTGTGATCAAGTTCATTACAAGCTTCAAGCATAGACAACTTTTAGGTTTTCCCAAAAACATGTCATTGCATTTGGCCTTCTATCTCAAAAATGGATAGTAATAGAAACTTGTGCTTTTACACTCAGTCACTATATATCTGTAAATCACACAGCAAACCTTGATAACTGTAGAGTTTGTAGTTTGAAGATTGTTAGGCATCGAAGTTGGTTCTTCAATTTTGATTTTGCATTTTTTTCCAAATACAAACAAAAAAAATTCAAACTGAATATTTCAGAATCAAATACACCTCATTTTTGAATTGTACTGACAAAAATATGTAAGAGAAACCAGTTTTAGGCTTCTGTAACCATATACAGGGGGGTCCTTAACATGCATCTTTGTAAAGTTGAGTGATAGTCTCAGAGGGGGCCATATCAGCCAAAGTATGGGTCCTGCAGAGCCAAAATTTTGTGTTATTTTTATTAAACCCCAGGCCATCATCTATGCCAAATTTAATTAAAATCAGAATAGTTGAGGTGGGGAGCATCTGGTCAGTTGGCATGGAATAACTTATATATATATATATATATATATATATATATATATATATATATATATATATATATATATATATATATATATATATATATATATATATATATATATATATATATATATATATATATAGGCTTAGGTGGAGATTGTTTCTGAGTTTCAATATTTTTTATATCGATATTTTTTTATGTCGATATTCAATTTTAATCGATATTTTCCTGCCTATAATTAGCCCTAGGCTACTATGTCGTGCAAACGTTCTTGTGTACGTTAGGTCTCTTTTACAGCAAATTCTTGTATAGGTTAGGCCTCTTTTTACGGCAATTTCGGTAGTTCAGGTTATAAGTCGAATTAGGTTCTGCTAGAAAAGTAAGAAATAATAATTGTGTCTATGTCTAGTAATAGTACCTCGTACATCTGACAACTCTCTTGTTTACGATAGGCTTCTCTGATATTTTCGATTTTCGATATTTTTTAACAATCGAAACTCAGAAACAATCTCCACCTTTACCATATATATATATATATATATATATATTATATATATATATATATATAATATATATATATGGCTTAGGTGGAGATTGTTTCTGAGTTTCGATATTTTTTATATCGATATTTTTTTATGTCAATTTCATTATAATCGATATACTTTCCTGCCTATAAATAGCCCTAGGCTACTATGTCGTGCAAACGTTCTTGTGTACGTTAGGTCTCTTTTACGGCAAATTCTTGTGTAGGTTAGGCCTCTTTTTACGGCAATTTCGGTAGTTCAGGTTATGATAAGTCGAATTAGGTTCTGCTAGAAAAGTAAGTAATAATAATTGTGTCTATGTCTAGTAATAGTACCTCGTACCTCTGACAACTCTCTTGTTTACGATAGGCTTCTCCGATATTTTCGATTTTCGATATTTTTTAACAATCGAAACTCAGAAACAATCTCCACCTTTACCATATATATATATATATATATATATATATATATATATATATATATATATATATATATATATATATATATATATATATATATATATATATATATATATATATATATGGCTTAGGTGTAGATTGTTTCTGAGTTGTCGATATTTTTTATATCAATATTTTATTTTAGATATCTTTAACATTAAAGTAGCTGTATGTTGTGGCAACGTTCTTGTATAGGTTAGGCCTCTTTTATGGCAACTTCGGTAGTTCAGGTTATGATAAGTTGAACTAAGTATGCTAGAAAAGTAAGTAATAATAATAATATGTGTGGTTTAATAGGGCCATAGGTCTGTATCTTGCGGCAATGTTCTTGTATAGGTTAGGCCTCTTTTACGGCAGCTTTGATATTTTCGAATATTGATATTTTCTAAAAATTGAAACTCAGAAACAATCTACACCTTTACCTATATATATATATATATATATATATATATATATATATATATATATATATATATATATATATATATATATATATATATATCTACACGGAGTGGCTCTCCTTTTACATACATAAAACATTTCTAACACATCTTAAAAAAATAAAATAAAATCAATAATGGCGTCAACTTCGGTAGCCTCGGAGAAGCCACGGGGGCGGCTTCCAAAAATAGCCCCTCATCCACCCCTTCCCCCATCACCACTTGGGAGTTGGTGGCCTCCGGTGATGGGGTTGGTGCCACCAGGACTCGGCTGCCGGCTTGTCCTGATGCACGGTCTATTTTTTTCATTAATTTCTGCAACATTCGCGGTCTGCACTCTAATTTCCACTTTGTTGAACATCACCTCTCTTCTTCTAGACCTCACCTCTTATTCTTGACCGAAACTCAGATGTTTGAGCGTTCTGATAGCAAACCCTATTCTGTTTCCTCCTACTGTCTCTATCCTCAATTTTCAGCCAAAGGCGGTTGTTGCGCATATGTGCGCAACGATGTCGTTTGTTCTCGTGTCTCTAATTTGGAGTCTTCCGAATTTTCTACCTTATGGCTTAAGGCTCTTTTGCCATTCTACTACTAAATTCATTTGTTCTGTTTATTTATCTCCTAATTCTACTGACTATGCTAAATTCTTCGACTATTTAAACTCCAAAATAGAGCACATTCTCTCTTCTTCTCCTTTCTCTGAAATCATCATATTAGGTGATTTCAATGTTCACCACCGCCAATGGCTTTCTTCTAGTTCTCATGATCCAGCTGGTGAACGTCGCCTTCAACTTTTCGCTATCCAAAACAACCTTGAGCAGTTGGTGCAAGCTCCCTACTCGTATCCCTGATCGTCTTGGTGATGAACCCAACATTCTAGACCTTTTCCTAACTTCTAATCCTTCTCCTTATACTGTTAAACTCTTTCCTCCTCTGGGTTCCTCCGATCACCTTCTTATCTCTGTATCCTCTTCTATCTCTTCAAGTCTTCCGCAGGAAAGACCCCCTTCTATTGGAAAGGAAACGTTTGTGGCACTTCGGTGCCGCAAGCTGGTCGGACTTGCGGTCGTACTTCTTTGATTTCCCGTGGAATGATTATTGCTTCCGTGGGAGGGGTCCCTCGGAGTGTGCAGAACGCATTACCGAGGTGATTCTCTCTGGCATGGAGGCGTACATTCCATATTCTTTCCCTTCTACTAAACCTAACAAACCTTGGTTTAACTCTGCTTGTTCTCGTGCTATCCGCCGCAGGGATGCTGCCTTCAGGGATTACCGTCGTCTTCAAACTCCTGAAACTCATGCTACTTATATTTCATCCCGGAATCGTGCAAAATCTATTCCTTCGTAACACTAAAAACTCCTTTCTCCGTAAAAAATGCAATAATCTTTCTGGTTCCTCTTCTTCACGTTCTTTCTGGCATTTTGCAAAAAATGTCAACTCTAACTTTGCTTCTTCCTCTTTCCCTCCTTTAATATCTTCCGACGGCACAACTGCTGTTTTACCTTCTTCTAAAGCTGAACTCTTCGCTCAAACTTTTTGCCTCTAACTCTACCTTAGACGATTCCGGAGCTATTCCTCCTCCTTCAACCCCCTCCAACTCATTTATGCCTAAAATTGTAATTTCTTCTAAAGATGTCATTTCTGCTCTCTCTGAGCTTAACACTAAGAAGGCGTACGGTCCTGATGGTATTCCTCCTGTGGTTCTCAAAACTTGTGCTTCCGAGCTTGCACCCTGCCTTGGTAAACTATTTCGTCTTTGTCTTTCTACTTCAACCTTCCCTTCTTGCTGGAAACGTGCGCTCATTCAACCTGTGCCGAAGAAAGGGGACCCCTCTCAACCCTCTAACTACCGTCCTATTTCTTTGACCTCCGTTCTTCTAAAGTTTTCGAATCTATCCTTAACAGGAAGATTTGGAAACATCTCAATTCTTCTAATCTTATCTCTGATCGCCAGTATGGCTTTCGTAAGAAACGCTCTACTGGTGATCTTCTTTCCCTTCTCTCTGACTCTTGGTCCTCCGCTCTTCGGCATTTCGGTGAATCTTTTGCTGTCGCGCTGGACATATCGAAAGCCTTCGATAGAGTCTGGCACAAAGCTTTGATTTCCAAACTTCCCTCTTTCGGAATCTATCCTTCTCTCTGTGATCTTCTCGCTAATTTCCTTTCTGGTCGTTCTATAGCAGCTGTTGTAGACGGCCACCGTTCATCCTTTAAATCTATTAATAGTGGTGTTCCTCAAGGGTTCTGTCCTATCACCAACACTTTTTCTACTCTTCATTAATGACCTTCTCTCCACCTCATCTCCTATCCACTCCTATGCTGATGACTCCACCCTTCATTCCTTTCCATTTTGAAAAACGTCCCTCCCAACAGCAGTTGATAGACTCAAGAAGGGTTGCCTTGGAGCAACTAACCTCTGATCTTTCTCGTATTTCAAATTGGGGCAGAGAAAACATGGTTTTTTTCAATGCCTCAAAAACTCAATTCCTCCATCTTCTCTACTCGACACAATCTTCCACACAACTATGATATCTTCTTCGAAAACACACAACTCAAGCCTTCATCTGTCCTTAATATTCTTGGTGTTTCTTTTTCTCGTGATCTTTCTTGGAAAGATCACATTACTTCTCTTTCTAAACAAGCTTCTAAGAGGTTGGGTGTTCTGAGGCGCCTTCAGAATTACTTCACGCCACCCAGTTGCTTGCTCTGTATAGGGGTGTTGTTCGTCCCTGTATGGAGTATGCCTTCGCACATCTGGGGTGGTTCCACACATACAGCTCTCTTAGAAAGGTGGAGTCTAGGGCTTTTCGTCTCATCAACTCTCCTGCTCTTACTAACTCTCTTCAATCTCTTTCTGCCCGTCGAATTGTTGCGTCACTCTCTCTATACTATCGCTATTACAACGGACACTGCTCTTCTGAACTCTCTCGTCGCATACCTCCTCCATTGAGAAGAGCTCGTGCGACACGTCTTTCTACACAGTCTCATCCTTTCTCTGTCCAACTCTCCGACCCCAGACTTAACCGCTATGCTCAAGTCTTACATATACTCTACTGGTAAAGTCTGGAACACACTCCCTTCATCTGTTTTCCCAACTTCCTTTGACTTGCATACTTTCAAACGCCGTGTATCTGGACACGTCGGCCACCATCGACCATAATTATAGACCTTTCCCAACTCCGGTGGAATTTGGTAGGCCTCCTGGCCTTTGCCCACCGGAGGAGACATAAAAAAAAAAAAAAATATAAATATATATATATATATATATATATATATATATATATATATATATATATATATATATATATATATATATATATATATATATTATATATATATATATATATATATATATATATATATACAGAAAATCAAATTTTTGCTTTGAAATAGCCATAACATTTATTTTAATTCATATTCATGCTAATGCAGCATTTGGAAAAAAAAAGTCAAAGGACAATGCATCTTTGAAATCAGGTGATATATTGTAAAATTGTTGACAAGTAAGTCTTTGTACTAAGATTTTAGGTTTTCTGTTCTCCAGTTTATTCAATTTACTTGATTTCAGTATATTTCATCTTTGTAGTTTCAATGTATTAAAAAAAAAATGCTCAGCTGGACCTAAGTATTACCATACTTTGTTAGGAAGGTGGTCTTTAAGCAATTTAACATAGATCTTGTATCTAGTTGGGGAAAAGAAAGTATGGTTCCATAAAATATTTATTTTTGAATCATAAATATAAGGTATTTTATATATTTAATATTAATAATTTTTCCACAATACATTGATTAATTACAAGTGTGTCACATTAGAATTCATATTCCAAGTGTTCAAGGAAATTGAGTTTTACTCTTTGTATCTTTCAAGAGCACTTTACCTATACATATTTATATGCCAAGGTAGATTATTAACTTTTCAATACAAGAAATATCATTTCAGCTCTGGCCAATTGCAGTACTTAAATGCTGATTTCTAAAAAATCTTGTTAATAGCTTTTACACTGAACACAAAAATTGTGGATATGATCACTACCTTTATATTGACCATGAAACAATTTTGCACTAATATTTTTAATTGACAGTTTTTTTTATATATAATAATCCAAAGTATTGTAGTTTACTGTTGCTGTGTTCTTAAATACAATTTAAGTTTTTATGTCCAAAATAAAAAATAAAGCTATATATATATATATATATATATATATATATATATATATATATATATATATATATATATATATATATATATATATATATATATATATATATATATATATATATATATATATATATATATATATATATATATATATACTCAACATCTTTCAGTTTTATGAAAATCATATTGTAAAATATGGATGACTCTTCTGCTACAGAGAATGAGGAAGTAAGTAAAAATTATTGTACAGTATATTTGATATTTGTACATTGTATGTGTATATGTAACATATAATTATTATAAAAATATAATACCAGTTTTAAGGTATATCATTGTATAAAGAGTAAGACTATAATTCACAAATATATTACAATATATTAGTGTATACAAAGTACAAGAAATTTGCTAAATCAATAGATAAATTGATTTTAGCCATAAGTTGTTGGAAGATTGGGAATGTGTTGAAAATTCAAATTTTATTAATATAAATAAATATAAATTGAATTTCTCACAAGTTATGTTGTCATCTTTCTAAACTGTTATTAGTAAGTGATGTAATAGTAAATTATTGATTTTGTGCAGAGCCTCTCATCATTCATTTGTAACATATCCTACATCATTATTATAATATAATCAAGAAAAAGAATAGATTAATTGAGCAACTTTTACAGTAGGAATGAGCAAATATTCTTAAGAGGTCATGAAAACTATTTTTTCTTCTTCTATATTTTGGTTCACATCAAAGTTCCTGTAATTTAACCACAAAAACAATGGATAAAACAAGCTTTATATTTTATACCAGGAGTTTGGAGTCTAAAGCCAGAGTTGTGGAACTGGAACTAAAGCTTCAATAAATTTTTTGATGAAGGTGGCACAAAAAAATTATATATATTGATAAAATGCATAAACTGTACTCAAAACGTGTAAAATTGTATTTAATCCCTTCTCTATATGATATTTTTCATATTTTTAATTGTAAATAAAAAAGTTCGTAGTTATATTATTATTATTATTTGTAATTAAAGTCTTCTGAAATTTCCTAACTAAATTTTAAAGAATCTTTATTTAAAGCAATATTTTTATTACTAACTGCAATTTGGTTCTGTATATGTTGCCTCTTTTATAATTTCAGCATTATCTATTTCATCATATAGTTTAAAATTTTGCACTTAAATTTGTTCCACTTTTGAAACCACTTTATCAAATATTTGTTTTAAATTTTATTAAAGGAAACTCGTAAGAAATGTCCATATTTTTTTTCAAGTTTCTGAGAAAAAAATGGCATTTCCGTTTCTGTTAAAAAAATAAATGTTGAGTATGTTTTTCCACTAAAAAAGATACTTTGATATACACCATCCAAACACAAACTGTTATGACTCATTTGTGATAGGGTTAAATACAACACTATACTGTTATAGTAACATTAAATGGGATCAGTATTATTTTATTTTACTCATTTCATTATTTTCTCTTTGAAACAGGAATCAATAAATCCATGTCCTCCCGAATGGTTAGATAATGAAGATAATGCACTCCTTCGTGGAGATGCCATTGGAGATACTGTTTATACTCATAGATGGGTTCTAAAATGTCTCTCAACCATCACTAAGGTAAGAGTTATATCAAAATGCAGAATAAGTTATACTTGAAAGTTTACACTCGGATTGCTATATATATATATATATATATATATATATATATATATATATATATATATATATATATATATATATATATATATATATATATATATATATATATATATATATATATATATATATATATATATATATATATATATATATATATATATATATATATATATATATATATATATATATATATATATATATATATATATATATATATATATATATATATATATATATATATATATATATATATATATATATATATATATATATATATATATATATATATATATATATATATAAACTTAACAGGGTTTACCAAAATATTTAAATTCTGATAAAGTATCAAAAGATACAAAGAGTGACAATTCTTCAGCATCTGAAAAAGGAAATGAAGAGCCTCAAGAATCGGAGGAGATTGAAGATAGTGATTGTTCATTAAATGAAAGTAAAATCTTAGAATTAGATTCTGAAGTTGAGGATGCAGCTTGTCAGTTATGGGATATGACAGTCGAGAAAGATGTTTCCTTACACCTTCTCAATCTTGAGGAGATGGATATACTCCAGTTGGCTTCTTTAATATTTGATGAATCTTGTGCTCCGAGATTGACGGTATTTATTATTTGTTAAATTTTCTAATTGCTATAAGAATTTGATAGGAATTATACTATTTATGAAATTTATTAACCTCATAAATTTTCACAGAAAGAGGAGCTTTGATAGGAAAATAGAAATCATTAATTTTCTGCTGTTAAGTATTTTTTTTTCTCTCTATTAAAAATAGTCAAACTGCTTTGGAAATTTGTTTTATATTTTAAGTTTCCTTCTATTATCCTGTCAAATTTTTATCCCGTTTTATAACTTACTTCGTCTCAATCACATCATCAATTCTTGAACAGACACATTGTCATCGTCTTTTCATTACTTACAATCACTTTAAAGAATTATTTTCTAGCGATTTTGTAGGAATTAAAGAATTTTACGCATATCTTTAGTAGCTTCCATTCAAACTAAAAATTTGTACTTTCTTGAATATGGAAAAACATATCAGATTTATAAGTTTTACAGTTATGTTTGTTTAATGATTTATTAATAAAGTAATGTGTTGCGAGTATTGTTTTTCAGAGTGCAAATTATATTTTTAAGTTGGTGAACCTTTTCTTATAATCATTTACTATTTAGATTCTTGAACAAAGGTATTACAGAATACTGATGAGTGTGCTTTAGACTAGCTGTTATTGATCCTCTACATTGCTTCTTTAGGTTTGAAATATCCTTTATACATAAACAATTTCTTTGAGACCTTGACTTATATGGCTTCAGTTTTTTCCATATTTTGGTACATTCTTTATCAATATACTTACTATCTTTAAGATTCTTTTTGAATTTACTCATTACGGAATATGTCAAGAATTTTATTTCCGATATTCTTGTACTTTCAACTTAGGATCTTGAAAGATTACCATTTGTTTTGGTTTATTACACAGTAAATGAATATGAATTTTAATATGCTCCTCTGTATTTGGACTTCCAATTATCTGCATTCTGTTACTGCAAGAAAATCCAATATACTTTCAGGGGCACAGAGCTGGAGGAGAAAATATTTTTAGGGTGGAACCGGAGTTAGAGAAAAGGGAAATTTTTGCTATATAGAAAATTGGATTCAGAGTTGGATAATTTTAAGTGATGGATCTTGAGCAAAGTAATTTTAAAATGGTGTCAGAACCAACAAATAACTTCTCATTCATATTCCAGACATCATATAGTGACTCTTTTTATCAGTATTGGTAATTACAGACTCTTGCTGGACGAAATTTTAGCTATCTAAATTGTTTTATAATATCTATTATCTTTACAGTTTTAAAATTCTATATATTTTTGAAAACAGCTTATATTAGATAACATTTGGAAGTCCACATCCGTAGAAGTTGAGGTTCTGGCATCTGCATTACATCTCCATTCACAGATGTTCAGAATTTCGTATGTAACGTATGATATGAATCATTGCTTCAGTAGCGATGGAACAATTTTGACTCATACCCACTTGTGTATTTCTGTGTGTGTGTGTGTGTGTTTTTTTTTTTTTTTCCTTAAGCCAACTTTCAACCTTTCTCATCTGTATCTCTTCATATATTCGCCTTTGATTACCTTTGTGTTTAAAAAAAAAGTGCTATTTGGATTTCTAATATTTATTTTAATTAAAAAAAATATATGGTGTAATAATTTATAGTTTTACTATATTGAGATTTGCAAAAGCTTAGACTTGGATTCGGTACACCACTATGAGAAATATAAAAACAGATTCACTTAGAAAAGTTTCTCTGGAAAAAAATAAATAAATAAATTTACATCTTGACTTACTGACAGTGAATTTGAATTTGATACATAGAATGATCACTGGATATATTAATCTAACATTTGAAAGAGTAAATTTAGCATCATCCGAGTGACTTAATAACACAAAGAAAATGAAGAAGTATTTGATTTAAATCTAAAATAATAGTTTAGAAATTTGCAAAACCAATTAACTGAACAAGAATAGATGAATATAACAATCATGTAATATCACTTATTATAGACTGCTCAGTCTTATAGAATTAGCTTATCACAAACTAAAATAAGAGATCTGAGAACAAGGATTGAGATAAATGAAATATGGGATATGGCTAAAGATAGACACTTTATGATGGATTGCATAATTTTAAAAAAAATGGAGACCATACAAGAACACTTCAAGAAACACACAGTTGAAGATAGATATCTCTAAGGAAAAAAAATAACAAAATAACACATTACCTGGTAGTTAGCAGCTAACAACATTAAAAGAAAAGTGGTTACAAAATTATAAATGGCTTTAAAACTTAGACATTAGACGCGAAAACAATACTACAGCTAAGAGCAATACAGAAAATATGGAGGGACAGATTTTGGGAAAAACATGTAAAGAAATGAGAATGAATGAGTAGGATAGAAAGCTATATTAAATTAATAGATATACTAGAGTCAGACAATAAAAATGGAGATGGGCAAAATCGCATATTTACAAGAAATTCAGTATTCCATAAGGAAGATATTGAATTAAGCTCTATTAAGCCTGAAACATCCAAGGAAAAAAAAGACATTGTAAATGGTTGATAGACGAATCTGAACTGTAGGAGTTAATTAGACAACAAAAATGTTAAGTTTTATTAGCTAAAACAAGCAAAATTTCCTACTATCTAAATAATTTATAAAATTTTCAGGAAGTTATGGTCGGAGTTGCAGCCAACTTTTGTTGTGGAGAAGAAGGTTGCAGCAGATTACTTAAGAAAGATGAGCCTTATACATTATTAAGTGCTCTGAGACTTCTTGGATCTACAAGTGATGTTCCTACCCTTTGTGAACTTATGAGACTTATACGGCTTTTGCTATGGCATCGTATTAATAGGACACCAAATACCACCTGGGCATCTTGCCCTTTGCTAAAACTCCTGTGTCAAGAGCAGTATAGAAGTATTTTTTCATTTTTACTGCACAATTCGCTTTCTGGTATGTTAATTCTTGGTTTTCATTAACGTCAGATAATAAATTTAATATATGTATCTTTCTACATTTGTAAATACTTATGACTAATTATAATTGGTATTTACTTTTCAGATGCTTTAATATCCAGTGTATTGGAATTACTTTCCAATTTTCTTTTCATATGTTTACCAGAAACTGGATTAAATGTTGCATCGTTGTATAGCACAGAAGGTAATAGTAGAAACCCCATTGTTATTTTTCTCAAAATTGGATATTTGTTTAAATTAGATTGAGCATGTAAAACTTTAAATAGAATAATGACTTGGATAAATTCAAATAAACTTTCATTAAATGTACAAAAAACGACATATCTTATTATCAACAGTTAATATATAAAATAAGACTTCAATATTAGCTTAAACGGAGCGGAATTACAAAGAGCCTCAAATACAGATATACTAGGAATAGTATTTGATGACAAATTAGCATTTAAAGAACATCTAGTAAATAAATTATCGAAATATATGTATGTACTAGTTAAACTAGCCAAATCCTTTCCCTTATATATTATAAAAAAAAAATATAAATTACGCACATGTACACTCACAGTTATTGTATTGCCTACCAATCTACGGCATTGCTAGTTATTACTATGCAGAAACACTTAATCGTTTATTAAGTGTTAGCCAACTCTATTATCATACTCAGCCATTATTTAAAAACTTAAAATCTTGCAATTTTTTCACGTACTAACTTTCTTTCTTTTAAAAGAACAGCACAAAATTAATTTTAATTATCATTGCTATTATTATTATTACTACTACTCTGCCTTTACTCTTACTATTGATATTTTTTAAAATATTTTCAAATTATTCCTGTAATTGAAAATAGTTTTGAATCAATACTATAAACTTTATTACTGTTACTATAACCATTATTAATATTATTATTATTATTATATTACGATTATCATCATCATCATTGTTAATATTTTTCTTCTTCCTTTCTATTTTTGTTATTATTACTATCATTATTAGTACCAGTGTTTCTGAAAATTCTTATCAAAGTTAACATATTTTTGTTAGAATTAGAATTATTATTACTATTATTATTATTACTAGTTTTATTGTATGTTAGTACTTTAATTAGCCTTATTATTATTGTATGCATCATATTAGTATTTTATTAATACTAAATAAATTTAAAAATTGATTTATCTATTAAACTGTGGGGCTCAATGGAAACAAATGTGTATTCCCTTAGTATCCTCTTTTCAGAGAACTGGACAGTCACGTTATTAATATTATTGTGTTGAGTAGTATGGGACCTACTATGTTACTGTAAACTTGTAAATGTACATTCTCTTAATAAAAAAAATATGAATTTACAAAAAAAAAAAAAAAAAAGGAAAGGAAATTATTTCTTACCTAATTGTAAATAAACATTTTTTGTTAAATGTACTGTTCAGAATTGTCTAAATATCACAGTTCTTATGTTTCCTACTTTTCATGTTTCATACCTACTGAAAAGTCTAGATCATCGCGGGTTTCAAACTCATGTCTGCGATGTGTTCAAGCAGCCTGGGCTGTTTGAACTGAAACGTAGTTTGCTATCAAACTTTATACTTTTTTGTTTTTATTTTATTTAGTCAGGGAAAACATATAACTCAATTGTAACTATTATGCCTACTTAAGGTAGATAGTGAATTTCATATATATATATATATATATATATATATATATATATATATATATATATATATATATATATATATATATATATATATATATATATATATATATATATATATATATATATATATATATATATATTATATATATATATATATATATATATATATATATATATATTTAAAATAGAAGTTTTTGATGGATTAGTTGGCATAGCTGAAAGGAAGAGTAAGAAACTTAAGAAACATCTTGATGAAGACGAGGAAAAAATAATGCATTTGGTTATTACTTGCCTTTATGCATTTATAGATACTCCCGGAGCTCGATTAATACGTAAGTTAGTGAAAATATATTCCATGACTAATTCTTAAGACTGGTGTAAATGTCAGTTTTACTGTTTATATTGTTGTTACACAAATTTGCAATTTCAGTATTAAGTTATATCTAAATACTTCCTTTGCTGATATATATATATATATATATATATATATATATATATATATATATATATATATATATATATATATATATATATATATATATATATATATATATATATATATATATATATATATATATATATATATATATTTAATGGATTCTTGACACAAGTAGTGTGTAGCTTTATTACTATTATCATCTTCTCCTACTTCAAAAGTGCACTGATTTCACTTACTAACAGTTTCACCAGAAGCTCCCTCGTCTCTTATCCAGAACTTCCTCTTCCTGCTAAATTGAAAACTGTCCGCTTATGTTGGGTCCTATCCCACGTCTATATTCCGGGAAATGAAAGGGCTGCTAACCTGGCGGCATCGACTCCTACTGTCTGTGGGTTTCCCCTTTTTCTAGACATACAGAATGGTGGTTGTTCCGGTTTTTGATCTCTACTCCCATGTTCGTCGTGGATTTCTTGCGTGTTGGGAGACCTGCTTGAAGGAAGATGCCCGCAGTGCTAAGCTTCGGAAAGTTAAACTCTTCTTCCATCCTTGGTAGTTTTCTTGCTGCCTTAGACATCGCAGGATGGTGTCCTTGACGCGCCTCCGTATTAGTCATACCAATTTCACTCACAGCTACCTCATGTCCCTGGAAGACTCACAGGTCTGTCCTTTTTGCCTTTCTGGCATCCCTCTCTCAGTCCATCACATCCTGGTTGGTTGTCCTGCTCTGTCATCCTGCAGACGGAGGTACTTCCCTGATTTATGTACCATCCAGTTCAGGAACAGTCTTTCTTACCTCCTATCAGAATCTCCTTATTTTCGGAGTGTTGCAATTTTCGCCTTTCTCGAGGACTTTAACCTGTCGTTCTAAATTTGATTTTCCTCGTGTGTTAATTTCCCTTCGTTTTGTCTAGGTGTTATCTATGGACCGACCGGGGCCCCGACTAATAATCGGGGAAAACCGTGGTTTACCTGCCTGGGTTAATTGCAAATTATACTTACTAATGGTGGATTAAATCAAACAAAATATAAGAAAATTAAGATTTTAATTCCATTATTCCTTCGTTACATATTGGTTATTGCAAAGTGAATGCAACATAAAAGAGAAAATAAACAATTCATTCACTTAAATCACTATTCACTATCAGAATCTTCTTGAACATTTACATCATAACTTTTAGGATTCGGGGGAGTGAAATGTTCAAGAAGAGAGGGCAGCGATAATTTTATATCCTGCTGTTTTCAAACTTAATGACCTATATAAACCTGTTGAGTCACTATTATGAATCAGAAAAATATTTTTTCTAAATTTTTGAAGTTTTTTTTCAAACTTTTAATTTACAAGAACTTTAATTTTCTGGTTTTTTTTCTGAAAAAAATGCATATAATTTTTAATTTAAGTGAATGTTGGCTATTCTACTCCTTCTTTATAATTAATATTATATCTAATTTTCTTAACCTAAAATTTCAGTGCTTTTGACCTCTTTACAAATTTTAGGCAACCCCAGCCCTGTCCCCATCCCCGGAAAAATTCCAACCACGGTTGGTCCCTGGTGTTGGCTTCCAACCCAGCATTGCCGCACCCCAGTGAGCAGTGGCAGCATCTGTACAGCTACTCAAAAAAAAAATTATCATCATTATCTTTTTACCCATGGATTTTTCGTGACGCATAACACCCCCTCCCCCCCCCACACACCACCACCCTGTCCTGTCCATTTTTCTGTTCGAATACCCTCTTTCAATCTTTGTGGTTTGCAAGGCTCTCTCAGCCATTAGACACGTTCTTCCCTAAAATGCATAGATGATGGGAAAACAATGACATACATTTTAGCATTCTCTCATAAAAGCGGATATTTACATGCAATGTTCCTATTCTTCCATACATCATGCTTTCCATTTTTTAATCAGACCGCAATTCAACTAGTTCCTCTTGTAAATCAGTTTCAGCATCAACAACATTTACCTCAATTGGAATCATCACCCAGTCTGAGATGTTAAGTTCTAGTAGGCCCTTGAACCGAACTTGCATGTCTTCATAAACCTTTTTTAAATGATCAACATACACAAGACAATCCTCTGAAGCAAGGTTGAAGCTGGTCAAACACACAGCATGAGATATTAAGACTACAATTTGAGTTTTCCTAGGAATGCATTAATGGCTTCTTTGCTACATTTTAAATCACAAGTATATCCATGCAGCAGCTTACTATCGCATCTCTGTATGCAGTACAAGACTTAAATTCTTCATTTTCATCACAAAATTTGCGAAAGAGACGAACTTGAAGAGCATTAGCCTTAATGAGGTTGACAGCTTTCATTACAAGAGTTAAGGCTTCATGAAGACGTCCACTCATTCTCTTCGCAACCAGATGTTGTCGGTGAATCACGCAATGTATGCAAAATATTTTTCTTAATGCATATTTTAAATGAGTGGAAAACCCTCTGTACCTATCGAATATGGAAGGAGCGCCATCAGTAGCTCAAGCCAATAAATTTTTTTGAGTGAAATATTTTTTTTTTCAAAATAAGACAACTTCCTTAAATATTGTATAACCTTTAGTATCCGTTTTGAGGAATCTTGCCAAAAAAGCATTTCCCCCGAGCTCATTATCATACATATATCTTACATATGTCAATAAAAGTGCTTCATTACCCATCAAAGTTGATTCATCGAGTTGCATTGCAAACTGTTTCACTCGTAATTAAGCAATAAGTAGATTTTCTACATCTTCATTTTTTATTTTATTGCTCAAAGGAAGGTTATCGGTAATTTCACGGGCATTTTTGTTTAACATTGTTGAAATTACAGCTGATATCGATGTCAAGATGAGTTTCACCAATGCTATGTGGCTTTCCAGATTTTGCTGATTTCATATTATGCAAAAAAGCCGCTATCTTTATTGCTAGTTTATTTACTAAACATCAAAGAGTAATTGAAAATTGTCTCATAGTTTTCAGAAATAATCCACTGATTTATTTTTCATTTCGCTGTGTTTTGTCTTCAAATGGTGATGAAGCTTACTTGACTTCAAGCTATCATTAGACATCACATTCATACGTATGACATTGATTTTGTGGTATTTTCTGGTGATGTAATAAAAACATTCAGTCAAATATTGTCTTGTTTTTTTTTCTTTGCTTGAGCCATTAGTAATTTGAAAATATTAATAATAATATTAGCCACAAATATTTAATGTTGGAAATAAAAAAATAAAATAAAATATATTGAACAACGTTCAATAACACAAACAATAGATTTCACCACGACCATGTCTATTACACACTATATCATAAAATGACTGCTCTGACTGACTCTTTCTAGATGAGTCGGTGCTTAAATAATGTATTTTCCTTCGAGAAGTTTCTATGAACTGAATTTATTTTTTGTTAACTAAAGAAGGTTCGAAAAAATACGAGTATCTTCTAACTGCGAAATTCTGGACTTTTCTTTGATATTAGTTTATTATTTTAACAAATTATTTTATTTATATTTTATCAAGGACCCCTCGAAATAACATTTTCCCCTTGAGGACCCCAGCTGGAAAACGCTGGTCTAGGGGCTTCCCTTTTGTTGTTAGTTTTTTGAAACATTATAGTCGCATTTTCTGTAATATGCGTCAGTTCCTGTGCATCTACTTTAAAAATTTGTATTAATTAAGAATTCCACATTAAAATTGCTAGGCTTTTGTAATCAATTTATTTGTATTGTAATCTGATAATTCGTAAATTGCTTAGATGTATTGCCAAATTCTGAAAATGATTCTTTTGGCAGCCTTGTTATACTATCATGACAGGTTCGGTTTTAGGGCGAAACATTGAATCATTCTTTCATCCCCCCAATGGATTTTTGTAAAATTTCAGTTCCTCTGTAATTTTTTTGGTAGAATTTTAGTAATTCAACTTCTTTAAAAGTAAAATTATATTTTCTTTCTATTTTCAGAGTTGTCTGCTTCTAAGTCAGATTCAAAACTGGAGAGTATATTGCTTGCGTATATCGAACATGAAGGTCGTATTGAAAGCTCGGAAGAACTTACGGAAGAAATTTGTGACAAAGTAACTAGAGTTATTGGACTCTCTCAGTTACTGATTCCTACTATGAAACTTCCTACCCTTCTGCTAACAGTCGGGAAACTCTTGGCTCTTATATATGGTGAAACGCAGCAGTACTCCGTTAGTCGTTCACAGAGCAGAGAAGATGAAGAAATATTCATGAGTGAAGCTGATTCTGAAACTCTCAAATTTCTGAACGCTAAGAGCAAACGCAGAAAGAGAAAAAGTACTGAAGTTAAAGAAATTTCAAAAACACCAGTTTCTAATCCTTTAGTTGAAGATAGTGGATGGCTTAGCCCTCCTGCTCGTTCTGTAGGAACAACAACGGTTATTGTAAATTCAGAATCAGCTGTTTTAGGAAATAGAGTTACCTTTACACCAGATGAAGTGGCAAAAGAATTAGAGAATGAAAAGACGAACTTTAATAAATTA
Source organism: Armadillidium nasatum (assembly GCA_009176605.1). Classification (NCBI taxonomy): domain Eukaryota; kingdom Metazoa; phylum Arthropoda; class Malacostraca; order Isopoda; family Armadillidiidae; genus Armadillidium; species Armadillidium nasatum. The sequence goes on along the minus strand of SEYY01006361.1, from coordinate 167,103 downwards.
GAAAGAAAATCTAGAGAAAAATCTATTTCAATTTCATCCATGAATACCTCTGATTTAAAGGAATTAAAAGACCAATTGGAAGAGTTTTGTTACCAGTTAATAGCGTATTGGTGGTCGGATTCGAAAGATATCGAAAAGAAGCGATATAAAAAATCTCAAGAAGTTGTTATAGACGTTCTCGACCAGTGTCACGCTCATGAAGTATTTTTAATATTAAATGCTGTTCGATTACGAGATTCTAACCTTGTACCAAAATTACAAGAACAAATACTTGATTCAGGGTCACACCAAAGATTAGTAGCGCTGTTAGCTCATATGTATCAGTAAAGTGGAAGATTATTTATTTATATTTTTAATATTTAGAATCTTATATTTGTATGATGCTAAAATTGAACACAAGGTAATTTTAAATGTAATTCCGTAAATAACAACTGAATTGGTTCAAAACCTCTTTGAAATTAGCCTTATTTATTTTTTCAATTAATATATTTTCTCAATACATTAATCATATATTTAGTAATTTTTTTTTTACTTATTTCTTTGAGATTTTGCTTAGAGAAATAAAAATGTTTTTATCATATACCTGTTTAAATTGTTTTATTTACCTATTTAGTCTTCAAAATAAATATAAGGTTAAAAGTTATATTATCAATCATCACGTAATTATGTAGGTATATCTTCAGTAAAGTAAATGAATGTGTACACCCCAAACATTTTATTGAAGTTCGAGATGGATATGTTGTTTGGAATAAAGTAAGTGAAACTCGATTCAGTTTTTTCCATAGTCTAGAGCAGCGGTGGACAACCATTGGCGCGCTTTTCCTATTTTTTTTTTGAAGGCGGCAAAGGTTCAGGATTGTTTAAATAATTTTAAAGGTAAGTGTGTTTCTTATTTGTACATAATTGATTAATGATTTAAAATCAGTAGTAGTTTGAGTATTTGTAATAACCTTTTATTGTTTTAATAGTACAAATGTGTGAAAGTTCTTCAAATACTTAAAATTTATCAAATGTTCTCAAAAACAATTTTGTGTCAAAATATTCTGCCGATTTTGGCATGCTCTCAAAAAGGTTGCTCACCCTTATTCTAGGACAAATTGTTAAATTATGGGAATGCACAAGGATAGAAAATTTAATGTATAGGTATTTTTAACAGACTGCTGACAATCATTTAATGTGATAATTTGAGTTTGTTGACCTTCATCGGAAATACGAGTACCTGTAAGCCAACTTAACTTAAAATACAATTTCTTTATAATCTATAGCATTGAATATATTTCCAATTTTAAATGAATACTCACAAGGGTAAGAATTTTGTTTTCCACGGCTTATACCCAAAATGCGTGTGTTTGGTGACAATATGGCAGTTTCAATTTCCGTAAAATTGACCAATTTCCAAGTAGCCCATATACCCTGTCAATCAACAGAACAGTTTCTATTAATCAATAGCATTATTTCGAGACTAACTTTAACTTCCAAGAAAATCTGAAACATTTTCATGTCTGCTACAAATGTCATTTCGAAAAGGATGCATTTGCACTATTTTTGGCTTTTAATTTGGTAATTTTCCACTAAATTATTAATTTTCAAGTTAATCTAGCTTAAACTTAATAGATTCTAAATATGTGTTTCCGCCTCACCAATAAGAAAGTTTTAGTGCTAGGCTACTTTAATAGTAGTTTAGAAAAGATTTCATGTTGCCATATTTTATGAAGAAATACAATTAAATTCAAAGAAGAATGAGATGGGAAGTGGTAATCTTGCATATACTCAAGTTGGAAGAGAAAATCGAAACAAATAAGGGCTACTTTATGCATGACTACAGATTCAAAGTTTGGAAAACATTACGAGAATATGAAAAGTAATAACTAAGCAAGAGAAGGAAAATATTAAGAAGCGCTAAGCATATCATATATATTTAAAATTTCAAAACAAAAACAATATAATCCAATCTGAATAGTTTATATATATATATATATATATATATATATATATATATATATATATATATATATATATATATATATATATATATATATATATATATATATATATATATATATATATATATATATAATTAAAGTGAAACCAAATTAGGAACAATCTGAATATAATCATAAATTTACTAATGTTATATATCTATGCAATAAAAACCATTTATTAAAGAAAGTATTTTCATATAAAAAGGTTAACTAGTCTTAGTAAACATTAAACCTGTATCAAAATAAAAATTGTATTGTCGTATGAGGTTTAAAATTTCAAGGACTGAGATCTATGGCTTAAAACTATGACTAGTTTTAATGAAAGCTATTTAAAAATTTATAAGAAAAAAAAAAATACACTGAAATAAATATATCTAGTTATTGTGTCTTTTTTTTAAATAATTCATAAAATTTTCAAAAATTTAAGAAATGAAAATGGTTTTTAAAACTTTAACTGACAGTCTCTTGAAGCTTGGAATTCATTAAGGCTTGATATGCAGCTCTCTCTTTTTTCTCCTTCTTCTTGTTTCGAATTTCGTACTCCATTCTGTAATAAAAATTGCAAATACAGAAACACTAAAAACTAATACTTTCAATAACTAAAAAACAGTTTCACTAGCTGCGAATTTATAAATCATAACTCTAGATATTCCTTTTTTGAAAAATTTTAAATACTAAATATCTTTACATTTTTTTTTCTAAATTAAATTTTTTTTTGTAGGTGCTACGAATATGACTAATATAAATTCAAATTACAACACGTAAATATAAATAAGTCTTCTTACCTGTGCTCAATAATACGCTCAACAATTTTCGAAGTTGTCATATCATTCCCTGAATCTAGGAGTTTGAATTTCCCTCTTCTCTTAGGTACTTCATAGGGATCACTACCACCTTGATCCAATTTAATTTCTGTTTGCCCATGACAAACGAGGTCTACTTTGAGCTGATCCATCAAATCTTCCGTGACAGAATAAGGGGCACCTATTACAACTTCACTAACATATTTACAGGCTAGCACGGAGAGAACCCTTTCATGTAAATTCATTATAGGATAGTTTGCTCCCTTATAATGATTAACAACAGGATCTGTGTGAAGCCCGACAATCAGGAAATGACCTTCTTTTCTAGCAGCATCTAAGAAGTCTAAGTGTCCTACATGGAACAAATCGAAAGCTCCATCAACATAAACAATTTTATCCCCAGATTTAGGTGTAAGGCCAGAAGAAAATTGCATAATTTTCTGCGTCGTTGGTAAAAATTGTGATACTCCTGTCCACGGTGAGCGAGCTGTAGCATCAGTACCTAAATTATCGGAATGATCTCTTCCTACTTTGTACTCGGCATCACCAATCTGAAATAAAAAATCTGAATTTTCATTTTTTATAAAACATAACCAAAAAAAAAATAAAAATAAAAAAATAAAAATAAAAAAAAAAAATATATATATATATACACGAAAAAGTAAGTTAGGAAAATTAATGATCAGTACAAAATTTATAAACACTTGCATTTCAATTAATAAATATTATACGTAATTATTGATAATGAGGATTAGAAGTAATTATCGATAATGGGGTTAACTTTTAAATTAAAAAAATAATAATAATACACACACATATATATATATGAATCACACTTTAATTTTTACTAAAAAATGTCACACTTCAAAAGGGTATTGCCCTATTCGAGAAGAGGAACATTCTAGTAAGTTTTTCCTAAAATCCGCAGAAGGAAAACAGAAAGAGAGAAAAGGAGCCATTATTAAAACATGGCAATTAACATTAAAAATATAAAAATAATAACCAAAATTAAGATTCTTAAAACAAAAAGTTAAAATGTCAAAAATTTATTATTATTTTTATTTGATAGATAAACCTTGAATAATTGATCAGAAGCTTTTAACTTACTACAGAATATAAACCTTTCGCAATTTTATATATCGCAATATACAAAATATTTATGAAGGAATATATATATATATATATATATATATATATATATATATATATATATATATATATATATATATATATATATATATATATATATATATATATATATATATATATATATATATATATATATATATATATATATATATATATATATATATATATATATATATATATATATATTCCCCACAAAGGGGTTTTCACTTAGTGAGTGGGACTAAAATCATCATCTTTCTGACCTCTTAAACTCATCTTCCAAGAGTTCTCAGGAAGATTGTATTTCTTTGAACACTGGTTTCCAATGTTAGTCCTTAAGAGTTTTACACCCTCAGGAAGTAAGGAAGAGTTTTCACCATTTCAGTGAACTAACATCTCCTTCCATCTGGCCTCAAAACTCTTCCTTCTGGAATTCTCTACATCTTACTTATCGGAGCAATAATTTTTAAAGCTAGTCTTAAGAATTTGTTCAAGCAATGAAATCAAAGCCCTGTCGCCCTTTTGGGTATATATATATATATATATATATATATATATATATATATATATATATATATATATATATATATATATATATATATATATATATATATATATATATATATATATATATATATATATATATATATATTTTTTTTTTTTTTTTTTTTTTTTTTTTTTTTTTTTTTTTTTTTTTTTTTTTTTTGTTTGTCTGCCAAACCACCCATTAAATTAAAGCAAAAGCAAGAGAAAATATTTTTCCTAATTATTCACATAACTGCAATTTGTCGAGAAGAAACAATGCAAGTAAAATTTCCAACAAACCTGTTGATGCTGCCTTGTTAACAACAACATTCTACCGACTAAATCCGTAGTGCTTACACCTTCTGTTCTCTTACATTCCCTAAAAGAAAATAATAATTAAACTGATAAGAATTTTTATTTTAAAGGCAAATCATCATTATTTCAAATAATTATACATCAGCAATAAGTGATAAAAATTTTACTTACTTATATCTATTTGCCTTTTTAACAATATGATATGTATCCACTCCATCTGCAGTCATTGTTATGTCATCTAAGGTAATATATGACGTAAATAATAGTGTTTTAGAATTAAACCACCTTTTATTTAAAGAAGAAAAGTTACGAGCTGTGATAAATCTAACCCCAGATTTCAAATTTTAAAGAACCCAAACCAAATTGAAAGTTAGCACAGGGAAACGCTAGAATTCAAGTACCTAAAACCAAGAATTTAAACCACTGCCTTAAAAACAAATACTTTTTACAATAGTCATGAAAATAAATGTTAAGCATTTGGAGGAACGGTGGTATTTGTTTTAATTTTAAAAACCACTGGTATTCTTGAAGTTTGTTTGCAAACCACTGAAATTTATTTCAAATATGTAAAACAATAAAGAAAAACCAATTTAGGCTAAAAATTATGAATGAACCCATACGAACATAATGAAATATATTTTCTATAATTAGATCTTGTTTTTGCAAATAAAAACAAATAAAAACTCTCCCTTTCCTTTCATTCTGAAATGCTTAAGAATGAATTTAAAAATTCGAATGGATATACTATATATATATATATATATATATATATATAATATATATATATATATATATATATATATATATATATATATATATATATATATATATATATATATATATATATATATATATATATATATATATATATATATATATATATATATATATATATATATATATATATATATATATATATATATATAGTAAGTTGGCATCTGAAGAGGCTGTAAGAATGTAAAATAGAATCACTTAAACTCACGCACAACTTTATAGAATTACTTTCCCTTTACTGCACCAACAAATATTATGTAAACAAATGCCATGATTGTTAACATGTAATTTTATAAACTTTATATATATTTTAAAAACTATTCACTGATGATTTTTTTTCTTTATAATACTGTTATGATTAAGAAAAAAAAAAAAAAAGTGCTTATAAGGAAATTAGGATCTGCATATATCCTGCAACCTCTCTTTATAAAAAAAATTTCACACAGACGGCCTGCATGAAATACAAATTCAGATTTCATGAAAATATATTAGTCTTTATTATAATATTTTATTAATTTCAGTCAGCAAATAAAAAATCCACATAAAATGCAAAACGACTGCATATGCATGTATAAAAAACAACCCATTTTCTAATCTCTACTTGCTTCCTACTTTAATTCAATCAAGTCAATATATATAATTTTAAAAATATTTATTAAAATCTTTAATACCAGAGGTCTTTTAAATTTTTAATTATAAAGTTTATGATGCCTAGAATACATTTTGAGTGTTGAAATACACATAAAAGTATAACAAAAGTTAATAAATATAACCATACATTTAAAGCATATTAGAACAACCCAATACTTTTTTTTCAAAACGCAGAAGGAAAAAATGGTTTTAACTGAAAATGAAAATGCAACTGCATCTATTTGGTCGTAAACATACTAAACCAATTCACCATCTTCAATTTTTAAAGTATTTATAACAACTTTCAAGAATAGAAAAATTAGCCTTTACACATTTTGTAAGATTTGTTTTTAAAATGATAGTAGGCATAAAACCTTATAAATTCATTTCATTCTCAAGGTGCTACTCATAAGTAGGCTTTACCAAAATATTAACTACAGAAGGCTACGTTAATAGATAAGACATGTGGTGAAACTGGGAACCACCAAGAAAATACCAAATTAATATGAAGATACAAATATGCAAATGCTCATTACTTAATGAATAATCAAATAACTAACCTCCATGCACACAAAAATCACAATTATATTTGTCCAGAGTTTCAAGTGTGGTCACATATGGTGCTCCTTCTACCACTTCATCAACCCATTTTATTGCACGAACCATTTTGTACCTAAATATATATATATATATATATATATATATATATATATATATATATATATATATATATATATATATATATATATATATATATATATATATATATATATATATATATATATATATATATATATATATATATATATATATATATATATAGTTTGGAACATAAGAAAATCAGAGAGAGTAAGAAACCAAATGGGCCTACTAAGACTGTTCCAATCAACTTAAAATAATTTATTAACCTAATGACCCAGGCAACATACAAAACACCTGTATAAATTCACCTAATTACAACCCAAAACTTTATCTAAACTTATTTTACCACAAACAGCATTTAATAACAACACATCAATTAGATTTCGTCACTGCATTGTTATATCTAGATCACCCACCACCAATGTCCCAAAGGATTGTCAAAAGGATAATTAAAAAACCTGCCAATCGGGCTTAGTCATTTAATACCCAGACAATATTTAGATATTTAATTTATATTAATATAATATATATATTATATATATATATATATATATATATATATATATATATATATATATATATATATATATATATATATATATATATATATATATATATATATATATATATATATATATATATATATATATATATATATATATATATATATATATACTATTTCTTAAATGTTACAAGTAATCACATTCAACAATTTCCTGGAAAAACACATTCCAAAAATTTGCAACCTTATTACTGAATTAGTTTTCCTTTAGTGATGCACTGGAGTGATTTTTAAAAAAAAAAAAAAAAAAAAAAAAAAAAAAAAAAATTATTCTCCAGCCAGAACCCAGAGACTTGAGTTTCTAAATAAATGGATTTTTTTTACTTATTATCTTATATATATATATATATATATATATATATATATATATATATATATATATATATATATATATATATATATATATATATATATATAACAGTTTACACAACTCCTCCCTCCCTCGTGTCCAATAACACATCTGTAATGACTCCGGCAATCTCTGCTTTTGCTCAATAATTATAATATTAATGGTTTATTACAATGATATTATAGTAAGTAAATATTCATTTGCTCACTTTTAAGCTTTATTTTCAAATAATAATTAGGTCCCTTTACATACTTATCCTCAAATGAGTATATTATCTTAATGCCTGGAATAGTGCTTGGACTTGACAACATAACTATGCAATCTTGTGGTATACAACATTAATCTTTTTGTTCAGGAAAAATATTTTTGGATGACTATTTAGTGGAGTGTAGGAAGGAATTAATTTTGTAATCACCAAATTCATGAGACACCATCAATAATCCCAATACTAGAGAGCTTTATCATATATGCATGCAACATATTTTCCTTGAATATATTCAATTTCAGGTACAGTAATTTCTGTGTCACTTGTATCAGATTCCATTTTACTCATCTTAAACAAAATGGGTGATTCATCATTAAATGTCCTGTAGGCAAATATTTTTGTTTATTTCACTAGAAATAAATTTGTGAAAACCTGTAGTAAATTTAATTGGTAGAGACTTTTGAAATCTAGGTGACAAGGTGTTTTTTGTTTAATTAAATTTTTGTTTTTGAAACAAAAAAAGCATTCAATATTCTTAATATTAGATTTACAAAAGTTGTAAAATGACTCTGAAGTTAAAATGTGATCTGCCACTGTTTTTTGCAAGCTTCTTTTTGCAATTGCTCTTTTAATTGTGCCCCCTATTCCATCACACTCACTTTCCCATGGCTACTTGCAAAGAAATTCCATTCTGCTTTCATTATAAAATTAATCTCATTATAGTGTAAGGTAATTAAATTGAAATTTTTTAAATTGTATCTTACAAGCATCTGAAAAGTAATGAATATTTTTACTGTTGAGAAATTTTGCTTTATTATGTTCAAAAAAATTTTTTAAAAGTATGCATAGCAGTAGTGGGATGGTCAAGAAAATCCTTGATAACACACTAACTTTTGTGGCTAACCTTACAGTCAGCATTCAGGAAATATTTAATGTACTACTTCATCATCAAATTCTTCTTTTTCTTCTGAAGCAGTTACAGATTCTTTATCATATGAATCACTTTCGTTTCTCCTTACTTGCAAATTGGCAATGCTTATGAAGTTTTTTCATATAAGAAGTGCAAATGTATGCATTTGTTAACAAAAGCTAATCCCCACAATCATAATCTCTGCACTTAAGATCAGAGAGCAATGGTACACTAAACTTATCTTTTGGCATGGGTCTTTGACAAATTCTAAAGTTATTACTCCAATGGTACTCAGATCATTCTTAATAATTCTCAGAAACAGTAATCAATCAGATCTGACACTTATCTTCGAGGAAGATATTAACCATCTTAAATTTAATCTTAAAAATTTCTGTTCGGTAGTAGAAAACTGCTTGATGGTATGTACTACTACATAAAATGTTATGGCCCTAGCCATATAACTTTTAGCTATGTGGTATGGTAATGTCTTTAAGTGAATGAATAACTAAATATAATGAATATAGCAGGTACTAATTGCAGTTGAAAAACAAAGAGTGCTTGAGTGGAGTATGTATTCACAATTGCAAACTGAAGTGAAGGTAAAAGTATTTATAAGAATTCAAGTGATATAAAAATCCCCCTCAGATATTGAGAAATCTAAAAAGATTAATCCTTAGCCTATATTATAAAAAAATAAAATTTAAAAAAAAGTATGATAGTAGTGATAGGTAAAATAAAAATAAATAAAATTTATTACATCTGGACTGATTAATTATATACTTGATTCAGATATTTATATATATATATATATATATATATATATATATATATATATATATATATATATATATATATATATATATATATATATATATATATATATATATATATATATATATATATATATATATATATATATACCTTTCTTCTTGAGTAAAAACTGGAGGTCCTTTATGCTTTGTAATTTCCTCATCAGTATGAACACCAACAATTAAGTAATCCCCCATTGCTTTTGCTTGACGTAGTGAATTGGCATGACCAAAATGTACCATATCATAACTATATAAATAAATAAATAAATAAAAAATAAATAAATTAAATAAATAATATATATATATATATATATATATATATATATATATATATAATATATATATATATATATATATATATATATATATATATATATATATATATATATATATATATATATATATATATATATTATATTAAATACCAGGGATGTTTAAATTATAACTTAAGGCATTCTATATTCTTACTGTAGAATCTGATGACCTTTTCATTACAGATTTGGGTGCATCATTATTTATTTCTATATACTTATGAAAAGGAAATAAAAAAAAATTAATTCTGAAATTATAATATCTATTTACAATCAAGCTTATTTAGTAAAACTTTATTCTATTAAACTTGGAAATAAATGATCAAATTCTATATAATTATTTAAATTTTTTTAGTAAAATTTTGAGGCTTTTAAGGAATAAAATCTTTGTTCCTTGCTTCATTATGCTGTGCCTAATTCTTTTGGGCAAATTTTATCTTTATAATGTCAAAAAAAATATATAAATAAATAAAATAAAATACTGTCAGTATATTAACACCCCAAACTATTCTATTTTACAGACCTAAAATATATCTCAACTTAAAGCCTATATATGTAAGACTGATGACCTACTAAATTCCACCAAAGTTGGAGAATATCCAAAAAGCACATTCAAATTAAAGGATAAATGATCCAATGGACCAATACTCATTATTTGTGTATTGGACATGTCATCCCTTTAATCAAAGGAAGTTGGAAAAATAGTAAAAAGAAGTGTTCCAATCTTTATCAGTATAGTACATGCAAGACTGAGCACAAAGGTTAAGTCTGGAGTCAGTATTAGAAAGAGAAAGGTTGAGAATATGTTGAAAGACAAGTTGAACTACCTCTACTCAGAGGAGAAGGTTGGTGGCTAGAGAGTTCAGTGGACAGTGTCCATTGTTATAGTGAGAGTAAAAGGAGAGTCATATAATTTGATAGCTAGAAAAAGATCCTAAAGTTAGCAAGAGTAGAAAATTAACAAGACCCTACTTTATATATATATATATATATATATATATATATATATATATATATATATATATATATATATATATATATATATATATATATATATATATATATATATATATATATATATATATATATATATATATATATATATAAGGGTGGTTAAATTTTAAGGGCCGATGTTGATTTTGAATACAACACAAATTACTTTACATTGTGTATCTTTCCATGGTTCAAATTGAGTAAGTCTGAAATTGAAAAAAGTCAAATGAAATGCAGTAAAAAACTTGACGTTTAGGTGTGGTTCACATTCAACATCGGCCCATACAATTTAACCACCCTTTATTAAACTAATAGGGTGGTTAAATTTTAAGGGCCGATGTTGATTTTGAATAAAACACAAATTACTTTACATTGTGTATCTTTCCATGGTTCAAATTGAGTAAGTCTGAAATTGAAAAAAGTCAAATGAAATGCATTAAAAAACTTGACGTTTAGGTGTGGTTCACATTCAACATCGGCCCATACAATTTAACCACCCTATATATATATATATATATATATATATATATATATATATATATATATATATATATATATATATATATATATATATATATATATATATATATATATATATATATATATATATATATATATATATATATAATAGAGAATAAAAATAAATAGTTAATATAGAGCTTATATATATATATATATATATATATATATATATATATATATATATATATATATATATATATATATATATATATATATATATATATATATATATATATATATATATATATATATATATATATATATATATATATATATATATATATATATATATATATATATATATATATATATATATATATATATATATATAGGTATATAATCTAGTATATATCATTTACATATTTGTTATATACATATAAAAATTAATCATTCAATCCAAATTCATAAAACATAGGGGCCTATTTATATATTATGCTCATTACTATAGCAACCTATCATTAAAGTATATTGCACAACTATTGGATAGTCAATGGATAAGATTGCTTTTGCATTCAGATCAAATATTCATTTTGTTTTTTTTGGGCTTTTCAATTTTTTTATATTCATTATTTAGCATTCCACAATTATGTATAATTTGTTTATCGCATTTATATATTTTACATCTTTATTTTTTCATCATAGAAATGCGGCAATGATGATGGGTTGAACAAAATTTTTACTAAGGAATTTTATATTATTACTGTTATTACTATCAGATTCATATATATATATATATATATATATATATATATATATATATATATATATATATATATATATTATATATATATAATATATATAATATTATATATATATATATAGTAAGGGTGGAGTCAAGTAATAGTATTAGTATCACCTAGTATTGATAAAGTTTAAAGTATTAGGTTTCAACATAGTAAAAGTATTAGTAATTTAGATTAATATTATAAAATTAGGACAATCAGGAAACCATATTATTACCACAAAAAGTAAAATAATTTAAAATGGCTTTGTAAATAACAAAGGCTTATTTTTATAAGCAAATATTTTATATTTATCTTCATTTATTTTCTTGATAAAAGTTTTACAGGAAAAATTATAACTGTTCAAAAAATTGTTAAATTAATAACTTGGTAACATATATGATTAAAATAGACAACTTTCTAGGATACAAACTTCATTATAAAATAATCACTGAAATTTAAATTTAAACTCAAATGGAAAAAAGAGCTTATCCCCTTTTGTCTATGAAACTCCCTATCCATCTGACTTATATATACATTAGTATATATATTTATATTGTGATTTTCATATATGGAACTTTTGTATCAATATCAGTAAAAAATGATTTATAAAATTTTGTATTGAAGCAAACTAATAATTTTTGTAAAAAGATTGCTACTCCTTGACTAAAGTTTATCATATTGTAAATTTTTTTATTATTATTAATATTTAGGTAAGAATAGTCTCGTTTCTACATGAGTGATAATATATATATATATTATATATATATATATATATATATATATATATATATATATATATATATATATATATATATATATATATATATATATATATATATATATATATATATTATGCAAAGTTTGTCTCTTGCCTGATATTTAATTATTCAAAATATAAACTATAAATGTAATATATATTGAAAAAAAAATAAAATAAAATAAAAATATATCAGAAAATTAAATTCAATAAATTTAAAAATCCTCTTAATAAATTATATTAGGCCAACCATACTGAATACGCCTATGCCTTATAGGGATATAGGCAGAGAATAAAGTCACAAAAATTATTATTATTATATCAATATTTCATAACATTGTTATTAGTAATTTGAAATACTTAAAAAGTACATTTTAACACCTTTTTATTTTTTATTTTAAATAAGGTAGGCCTATTTGCTGGCCATTACCGAACAAATTTTACCCTTTAAGTTAAGTCAAGCTAGTTATTAAATTTAATAATTTACATACCTATATTAGTATCTATATATTTTTTTTTTATCTTCCTCCGCCTAATTTCTTTTGCCATATTGTCAAAGTAGCAGACAAAAGCCAAACTTTATATATATTTATATTTAAAATCTATTTTTATTACCTTAAGTGCATTTTAATTTTCCAACCCATTTATATTGTTATTCTTCAATATACATTACATTTCCTAATTATATTTTGAATAACAAAATACTAGGTAAGAGAGAAACCCTGTATATATATATATATATATATATATATATATATATATATATATATATATATATATATATATATATATATATATATATATATATATATATATATATATATATATATATATATGATTCAGGAATTGAATATATTTTGATATAGACCCAAAATTTCTTTCAAAAGTTTTTTATAGCAATGTGACCAAAATAATTAGTTATTATAGATTGCAGAAAGCTTAAATTTATGATAACATTATTTTTCAATTTTTTCAACTTTCATGATTTTCGTTAATAATAATAATAATAATAATAATAATAATAATAATAATAATAATGGTATTGGTAAATTCTTCAGGTGTCTTATCAGAATTCGGTACAGAGTAGTTTAAAATTATTGGAATCGGTATCGCTTCATCTCTAGCTAATAGTGATTTCACAAGAATCAATACAAGTATATAGTATTTATGCTATCTACAAAAGGGTCTCCATATATGACACTCCCACATATTCTACCGGTAATTCAAATACAATCAACAAATGTTTATAAACCAATAAAACATTATGTCTTACCATCCATCGCACCAAACTCGAATTTGTTTCTTATTTAAATTTTCTAAAACATTACTCATGATTCCACAATCACACACCTCCGTAGTCAAATAACAAAAGGAACAAAAATTTTTCAAGGCCTGATAGATTTCCACCTGTAAGAAAATTTATAGACTTCGTCTCCACCAGAGTAAACTTTGTTGCCACGAAGTGAAACTTGTTATTCTATATTTAACGAGAATCCCTAGAAAGAAAAACAATAATAACAGTAATTTTCTTTCTTGAAAATATGTAAGATATTTTGAAATAATTGCATGATCTGAACTTCTCATATATATATATATATATATATATATATATATATATATATATATATATATATATATATATATATATATATATATATATATATATATATATATATATATATATATATATATATATATATATATATATATATATATATATATATATATATATATATATATATATATATATATATATATATATATATATATATATATATATATATATATATATATATATAATATATATATATATATATATATATATATATATATATTATAAATGATTTCTAAATTAGCCACAGTGAGGTAAGTTAGGTCACTGGCTAGACAATTGCTAGATTGCTTTATGACAATCGTTACAAAAGAAAAGGGAAAAAGTAAACCAACAAACTAATCTACTTCGGGCAGAGAGAATCAGGATCACGACTAAAAAATGAAAAGTGAAAAAGTGAACACTTACTATTCTATTATTTGTCTCTCTATAAATTTATTAAAAGAAGCCTGAATACAATGAACATCTTAGGAGTAAAGGGGATCCGTTCCTGAATCTACAAGCGAACTCAGGAAAGTAATAAAATCCAAAAAGGTGAGAAAATTATACATTAACCTTAGTCCCAACTTAGCTCTCGACTCACTGTATAAATTAATATTTAATTATCATTAATTATATTTTTTATACGATATCCCGGTTTTCTTGATTAACTTTATTTTTTAAATAGGAACGATTTTCTCTATAAGTAATCTTTATCCAAGATCATTAAGACCTAACTTAGGTACCTATCAAAGTTGGGTTAACCGAGGTAATAAAAATATGGATGCCATAATATATTTTTTCATAATATATATATATATATATATATATATATATATATATATATATATATATATATATATATATATATATATATATAATATATATATATATATATATGTGTGTGTGTGTGTGTGTGTGTGTGTGTGTGTGTGTGTGTGTGTGTATGTGTGTATAAAGCATTTCCATCGCAAGTAAATACGAGTTAGTAAATGAACGTCATAAATATCTCCAAATAAAAGTTAAAAGGACCCATGTTCATGAATGATGTTTGAATCTTTTTAACCTTTATTTTTAATAAGTCGTATTTGGATTTAGTATTAGAAATAAAAATAATTTAAAAAAATATTTCCAAAGCGGAATTTCGGTAAACCTATGATGAGATTTCGAAACTATTTCTGCTGACAGCCATCAGTTACTCAAAATTTATCATTTTGAGCAAATTTGGAGTAACTTCAAGAATTATTCTTTTATTTTTAATAGCTTATTCAGTTTATTTCAAATTTTACAGTTTGCATATTTTTTACTACAGTATTAGCAACTAAAGATTTTAATTTTGATTTTGGTAAAAGTTGAACAGTTTGCTATATTCTATAATATAATGTTAATTACTTTATATTTTAAAAAAAAAGATAAAAACCACATCACACGACAACCATCAGTTCCATTTTTGAACTACCAATAAAAAAATCGATATTCAAACTATCTTCCGTAACTTATTAAAAAATATGCAGTTTATAATTTCCTTCAATTTAAATTGTGTGTGTGGGAGAAGAGCCATCCGAGATTTATTTATTTTCAGAAACAAAAATAAACCTAAGCAATAAAGACATCATTAAATTAATTTGTGCTTATTTTCTACTTATTATAATCCTGTAATATATATTTATTTGTGCTGTGATACGGACATTCAATTTCTCAAGTTCAGCTTATGTTGACAATTTTTTGATTAATTATTTTTAGCTCCTTAAAGCTGCATATTCCGTGCATAAATTTGGAACGATGACAAACCTGAAAATTTCAATCTACAACATATTATGAGAAACAGTCTCTATATTGCTACTTCTATTTTTCTTAATGAATAGATTTAATAATACTTTCATATTAACTGTTTAATTTGTAATCGTCTGCACTCTACCCAGCATAATTAAACTATGGCGATGTCGATGCAATCGTGAGAAGACTATGAGCCACATTTTCTTCGGCGGCCTTTTTGAGAGAATACTTCAGCTTCAGTGAAGGTCCAGTTAGTTATTTCACTTTTCTTTAATTAAAATTGATCAACCTATTCACCCGTGCATCAAGTGGTAGTGTCTTTATCATTGAACTTTTAAATCACCAGATTTACCACTTTTTATCTTACGAGTTTATATATTCATGGTCCTAATTTACATGATAACTTGTACTCAATTATTCTTATTGTAAATTATTTTTATTCTTATATTAATTCTGTATTTCTCTATTTCTGTTTAGGCATTCGCTGCATAACTCTTTGAACGTTACAGCTGTGAGCTGATATAGCTACTACACACTGGATTCACCTGTACATTTTCTGGTAATTATTTAGTACAACTCTTTTCTCTCTCTCTCTCTCTCTCTCTCTCTCTCTATATATATATATATATATATATATATATATATATATATATATATATATATATATATATATATATATATATATATATATATATATATATATATATATATATATATATATATATACCTTTTTTTACCTTTTTTACCTTCTCACCCCCTGACCACCCCACGCTGGGGTGGCCACACTTCGCTAATGAAGCCGCCCACCGCAGACGGCCTCCTCCAGAGATCACTCAAGGCAGAGATGTCCCAGAAGATTCTGGGGCGAGAATTAGAAGGACAGAGTAACAGGAAGTGCGACACGGTCTCCGGGGCCTCTCCGCATCTGGTACAAGTGGAAGATGTCTGATTTAACTTGTATTTGTATTTGTACTGTTGTAGGTTTGGCTGGTGCCCACATCTCAGCCTTGATAGGGAGATTTGTGAGTGTCTTGGAAGGTTGTTGAAGTCGGGATTTATTTCTGGTTGGTGTGTGTTAAGAATGTTGTTTTGTTTGGTGGTCTGTTTGTCAAGTAGGAATGTGTTAGTTGAGTATGAATATGTTTGGTTATTGTGGTGTTGGGAGGGGATGGGGGGATGTGATTTTAGGATTGGTTTGTAGAAGGTAGCTGTGGATGATGGTGGTTGTTTTAGTTTCTGTTCGGTTGGATGTAGGAGAGTTTGGTGGCATGGGTGTATGGGTAGAAGAGTTTTTGCGTAGAATTGAGTGCCTATCATTTCGAGGTAGTTTGTTAGAGGTAAAATTTTGGTTTCACTATGTAATTGTTGTTGAGGGGTTGTGGGTGTACATCCGGTAATTGTGCGGAGGGCTCTATTTTGTGTTATTTGAAGTTTCTTTAAGTTTTGTTCGGAGAGCATTCGGTGCCACACAGGGGAGGCATAGTTGATGGTAAGGCGGATAAATTGTTTGTAGATGGAAATTGAGGTTTGTATGTTGTTGTTAATGTCTATGTTCTGAAGAGCAGTGTTCGTTGTAATAGCAATAGTATAGAGAGAGTGACGCAACAATTCGACGGGCAGAAAGAGATTGCAGAGAGCTAATAAGAGCAGGAGAGTTGATGAGACGAAATGCTCTAGACTCCACCTTCTCAAGTAGAACTGTGTGAGTGGAGCCACCCCAGATGTATGAAGCGTACTCCATACAGGGACGAGCAACACCCCTATACAGAGCAAGCAACTGGGGTGGCGTGAAGTAATCCTGAAGGCGTCTCAGAACACCCAACCTCTTAGAAGCTTGTTTAGAAAGAGAAGTAATGTGATCTTTCCAAAAAAGATCACGAGAAAAAGAAACACCGAGAATATTAAGAACAGATGAAGGTTTGAGTTGTGTGTTTTCGAAGAAGATATCATAGTTGTGTGGAAGATTGTATCGAGTGGAGAGATGGAGGAATTGAGTTTTTGAGGCATTGAAAACAACCATGTTTTCTCTGCCCCAATTTGAAATACGTGAAAGATCAGAGGTTAGTTGCTCCAAGGCTACCCTTCTCGAGTCTAATAACTGCTGTTGGGATGGACGTCTTTCAAACTGAAAGGAGTAATGAAGTGTGGAGTCATCAGCATAGGAGTGGATAGGAGATGAAGTAATAGAAAGAACATCATTAATGAAAAGTAGAAAAAGTGTTGGGGATAGGACAGAACCCTGAGGAACACCACTATTAATAGATTTAAAGGAAGAACGGTGGCCATCTACAACAGCTGCTATAGAACGACCGGAAAGGAAATTAGAGAGAAGATCACAGAGGAAGGATAGATTCCGAAAGAGGGGAGTTTGGAAATCAAAGCTTTGTGCCAGACCTATCGAAGGCTTTCGATATGTCTAGCGCAACAGCAAAGGATTCACCGAAATGCCGAAGAGCGGAGGACCAAGAGTCAGAGAGAAGGGAAAGAAGATCACCAGTAGAGCGTTTCTTACGAAAGCCATACTGGCGATCAGAGATAAGATTAGAAGAATTGAGATGTTTCCAAATCTTCCTGTTAAGGATAGATTCGAAAACTTTAGAAAGAACGGAGGTTAAAGAAATAGGACGGTAGTTGGAGGGCTGAGAGGGATCCCCCTTCTTCGGCACAGGCTGAATGAGCGCACGTTTCCAGCAAGAAGGGAAGGTCGAAGTAGAAAGGCAAAGACGAAATAGTTTACCAAGGCAGGGTGCAAGCTCGGAAGCACAAGTTTTGAGAACCACAGGAGGAATACCATCAGGACCGTACGCCTTCTTAGTGTTAAGCTCAGAGAGAGCAGAAATAACGTCTTTAGAAGAAATTACAATTTTAGGCATAAATGAGTTGGAGGGGGTTGAAGGAGGAGGAATAGCTCCGGAATCGTCTAAGGTAGAATTAGAAGCAAAAGTTTGAGCGAAGAGTTCAGCTTTAGAGGAAGGTAAAACAGCAGTTGTGCCGTCGGAAGATACTAAAGGAGGGAAAGAGGAAGAAGCAAAGTTAGAGTTGACATTTTTTGCAAAATGCCAGAAAGAACGCGAGGAAGAGGAACCAGAAAGATTATTACATTTTTTACGGAGAAAAGAGTTTTTGGTGCTATGAAGTATAGATTTTGCACGATTCCGGAATGAAATATAAGTTGCATGAGTTTCTGGAGTTTGAAGATGACGGTAATCCCTGAAGGCAGCATCCCTGTGGCGGATAACGCGAGAACAAGCAGAGTTAAACCAAGGTTTGTTAGGTTTAGTAGAAGGGAAAGAAAATGGAATGTACGCCTCCATGCCAGAGAGAATCACCTCAGTAATGCGTTCTGCACACTCCGAGGGACCCCTCCCATAAAAATCGAAGTCAAGTACGACCGCAAGTCCGACCAGCTTGCTGCACCGAAAGGCCACAAACGTTTCCTTTCAATAGAAGGGGGGTCTTTCCTGCGGAAGACTTGAAGAGATAGAAGAGGATAAGGTGATCGGAGGAACCCAGAGGAGGAAAGAGTTTAACAGTATAAGGAGAAGGATTAGAAGTTAGAAAAAGGTCTAGAATGTTGGGTTCATCTCCAAGACGATCAGGGATACGAGTAGGGAGCTGCACCAACTGCTCAAGGTCGTTTTGGATAGCGAAATGGAAGGCACGTTCACCAGCTGTATCATGAGAGCTAGAAGAAAGCCATTGGCGGTGGTGAACATTGAAATCACCTAATATGATGATTTCAGAGAAAGGAGAAGAAGAGAGAATGTGCTCTATTTTGGAGTTTAAATAGTCGAAGAATTTAGGATAGTCAGTAGAATTAGGAGATAAAAAACAGAACAAATGAATTTAGTCGTAGAATGGCAAGAGAGCCGAAGCCATAAGGTGGAAAATTCAGAAGACTCCAAATTAGAGACACGAGAACAAACATCGTTGCGCACGTATGCACAACAACCGCCTTTAGCTGAAAATTGAGAATAGAGACAGTAGGAGGAAACAGAATAGGGTTTGCTGTCAGAACGCTCAAACATCTGAGTTTCGGTCAAGAATAAGAGGTGAGGTTTAGAAGAAGAGAGGTGATGTTCAACAAAGTGGAAATTGGAATGAAGACCGCGAATGTTGCAGAAATTAATGAAAAAAAAGACCGTGCATCCGGAACAGCCGGCTGCAAATTCCTGGTGGCACCAACCCCATCACCGGAGGCCACCAACTCCCAAGTGGTGATGGGGGAAGGGGTGGATGAGGGGCTATCTTTGGAATCCGCCCCTCCTGGATTCTCCGAGGCTAATTTATTCGTCGCCATAATTAATTAGATTTTTTTTTTTTTTGAAGGGATGTGTGAATGAAATTGTGTTTATTGTGTGTAAAAGGAGAGCCTACTCCGTGTAGAAGGAAGTGTACATGAGCGCAAAAAGGAGCGTACCATTAGGCACCAGGATGAGATGGGAAGTACCCTTAACATCCCGTATACCCAATGGGGGTAATCTCAACGCCTCGGGAGCGCTACTTCCCTCCCCCGTATATATATATATATATATATATATATATATATATATATATATATATATATATATATATATATATATATATATATATATATATATATATATATATATATATATATATATATATATATATATATATATATATATATATATATATATATATATATTATATATTAGAAAATCCTTATATTTTGCTTCTTAGTAGGTAAAACTTTCTATGGTTTTCAAAATATCAAAATACACCCTAAACTTAAAAAATCCTTTATAGATTGGCAACATTTAACATGTTTTTTGACTCTCGTTTTATACACGAAAAGCGAGGAATTGAGCTCTTGCCTTGACTATATTGAAATGTAACGTTTACTATTGGATTGATTTAACAAAATCTCATCGTGCCAGGGATTGTGGTAGTAAGATGAGTACTCTTTTTAATATTACTATTTTAAATTACTTATAGCCTTATGGCAGGAAATATAATCTAACCTTTATTTTATCCTAGTGTAGGAGCTTGTAAAACTCTATTTTAGAAGCAGGTCCTAACACCATTGACTCTTAGACTTGATCATTTTATTGTTTTAGATTGACTTTTGAGTGGGGTTTATTAATAATTACAATTGATTTGACTTATCTTAACTTTTACCTGTTTAACTCGAACTTGGATTTTTGAGCAGATTTTGAGAGTTGCTATTTGGATAGAAGGGTGTTTTATTTTATACTACCTTTGGCTAGACCTTTATTTTATCCAATTTACCTTGAAAATTTTACTTTTGAGTTTATGCAAAAAAAAGCCTATTGTCCAAGTTATTATTCTTGGAAACTTTAATTAAATCCCCCAAAATCCCCCTTTTATTTTAACTATTTGTGGAACATTTTCAATGGTGAGTTCTTTATTAATTTCTTTTATTAATTGTAGGCTAAATTTACTAGAATTTGGTTTATTTATTCTTGGTAGAGCAGTCACAGAACTGCATTAAGCGCTTTCTAGGGTTTTAGCGCCATAGAATTCCCAACTATATATATATATATATATATATATATATATATATATATATATATATATATATATATATATATATATATATATATATATATATATATATATATATATATATATATATATATATATATATATATATATATATATATATATATTATTAGAAAATCCTTATATTCACTTCTTAGGAGATAAAACTACCTGTAGTTTTCAAAATATCAAAATACACCCTAAACTTAAAAAATCCTTTTTGGATTGGCAACATTTAACATGTTTTTTGACTCTAGTTTAGGAT
>SEYY01006361.1:122500-140000 GCA_009176605.1 Armadillidium nasatum | reverse complement strand
ATTATTATTATTATTATTATTATTAATTATTATTATTATTATTATTGAAAAAACCAATTGTCACCTTTTGATTATTAGAGTAATCAAGGAAATTCCTAAAAACCATAGTTTTTCATACGAAAATGATCATTTTTATCTCGTATAGGTAGGAGGGGAGGTCAGGACCCAAAAAAGCTCACCATTGGGTATACCTATGGAAATTTGTTTGGATTCAAACAAAATGTATAAGTTGAAAATTAAAACTCTTCTTTCAACAGATTCGGAGTGAACAAACATGAACATGAAGGGCATATTTGGTCTAAAGTAATCCACATTCATCATAGTTATTATTTCATATTAGATTGTGAGTGAGGATCTTGGTCTGAGATACTCTAGCCATCTTTTTTTCGTCTATTTTTGAAAATGATACGGTGGTAATAACTAGAATTAGAAATTAAATATCATCGACATGGAAAGTAGTTATAGTGTGAGGAAAAAGACATGAGAAATATATTGAAATATAAAATTAATGTAATAATAAGGATTTGATTATCTTATTGTGCAGATATATTACAAGAAAATGCAGATATCCCACCATTCTTTGCTCTTTCTCAAAATATGAGGTAAGGATGGTATGAAGAGGGGCAAAAATCGCCTTCCTTCGTTAACAATAAGTGACTAGAAAAACTTCCTTTTAAAACACAAACTCTAACGGGAGCATATGTTCAATGAAATAAAGAGGAGGGGGGAAGGAGAGAGGAACAAGTTGTTGCATGCCAAAAAAATTTTCAGTAATGCAAGATCAGTTTTTTAATTATCATTTATAAAAGCTGTGATGGTGTATACCGAAGACGCACTCGAAGCATACTAAATATGCAAGGTCCGGAAAAAAATCAAAGATTGGTATATCCCATTACAGTGTTTGAAATTGTGTAAGTCAGTATGAAGTAGGGGATAAACAGATGAAGAAAAATGTCTAACACTTTACCAATAAATCACAAGAATGAATGGTCACAGCGGCGAAGTTTTGTATCAGAATTAAACCACAGTATACTATGGTTAAACAGAGAAAGATAATAATCGAGTCACAATAGTTCTTCTCATAGAAGGAGGTATGTGAACAGATGTAATAGCAATATTATAAGGAGAGTGATGCAAGAATTGAACGTTCTTTAGAGAAGGGATGTGTGAGTGGGATTACCGAATTACCCCACATATATGACAAAAACATTATACAAAGGAAGATTACACTCTATATAGAGCAATCAACTAGGTTGGTGTGTCGAAGCTCTAGAGAAGCCTCTAAATTTAGGGAACGGTCCAATTTTCATTTTTTTTTTTAATTTTCAGCAGATTCTCCTGAAATTTTCAGTGTATATACCTTTTTTCCTGGTGAAAAGTTCATTTCTAGCGTTTTCCTGAGTCTATAACGGTTAAAAAGTTTTTTTTTTTTGAAATTTGACCCTTTTTCAATGAATGGTGGGACCAAACCATCTTTAGAATGACCTGAAATTTAGACTGTGTATTCAGAATTCTATTGGTTACGAAAACTTCTAACAGAGTTTTGTTCCCAGAGTTACAGAAAAATGAAATAAGTCCAAAACTGACCAATTGTCGAAAAAAAAAAATTCACCTTTTCGGACAAAAAATTTATTCTTTTTTTTTTTTAAATTACAGCTATAACATTTCTTATTTTTTATGACTGTATAGAGGAGGGATGGGGCTACAAATTCCTCTCTATACTTATTCAATGCGATTAGTTAGTTTTGGATTATAGCCTATCAAAAAAGGTCCATTTTTGACCAAATTGCAAAAATTCCCAAAGTTTGAGAGACTATCTCGCTTCAAACAAATAGGATTTAATAATGGACTAAATAAAAGTTGAATCCTTGTCCCTCCTCTAAACAATATCCAAAAAATAAAAAAAAATTGTAGGTAGCGTTTTTTCTTTTAATAATTTTTTTTTCTCAGCAAGGGTATGTTTTTCATAAATTTTTTTTTCAAGAATAAATTCAAGTGCTTATAACTTTTATTCTAGACGCGATATCAAAAATCTGCTCCCACTAATGCAAGAAATTGGGGCTATGATTATTCAGTTAAATTTTCAGCTCATGTGGACCAGTGGTTTGACCCGGCTTTTAATTTTTTTTAACTTTGGGTCCAAATAACTTTCAAACCGTTATAGACTCAGAAAAAAAGCTCGAAATCAACTTAGAACTTCGAGAAAAAATGCATATATCCTGAAAATTTCAGCTCACTCTCTCAAATAATAAAATATTTTTTTAAAGATTTGACCCTCCCCTTTTAACTTCTTAGAAGTTTGTCTTGTGAGAGAAACAATATGATCCTTCCAAAGAAAATTCACGAGAAAAGAAAATACCAAGATTTGGAAAAACTGAGGAAGGATTAAGCTGATTAAGAGTGAGATGTTGCAATTGTGTTGAAGATCACGTCGAGCTAAAAGATGAAAGAATTGAGTTTTCTAGCAATTAAAAATAATAACACTTTCTTTACTACATTTAGAAATACAAAACAGATAAGAGGTCAGTTACTCTAAAAGAACCTTCTAGAGAATGAGTTTTTACGGGCATGAATGAATATTTTTTTAAATAAAGAGTGAAGTCATCGGCAAACAGGGAATATTTGGGAAATTGACAAATATATAATTAAATCAAGGCCATGCAGGGTCTTAGGAGGATATTTTGTTCCAGGAGAGAGAGAGAGTGACAAATTTTTGTCTAAACATTAAATTTAAAGGTTAAACAAAAGCAATAAAGTAATAATAGGAAAAAGAATAAACAAATTTGTTTAAAAATTCTTGAAACGTAAATACTTTAAATGTTCTGAATCAGACGAGAATAGAGAGGTTCCTACTGAAACGCAAAGCTGGCAAAACTCAATACAAATAGAAATATTTCAAGAAATGAAACACACACACACAGCAAAAAAAATGCCATTATCGATTAATAAGAACAAAAATTCACGGTTATCATTAAAAATATTTTTAATCTATCAGCAAAATAATGAGAAATATTCTAATCACATAATTAGATTACATTATATATATATATTATATATATATATATATATATATATATATATATATATATATATATATATATATTATATATATATATATATATATATATATATATATATATATATATATATATTGCAGAAAGGTAATAGTAGTAATAATACTTGACATCGAACCTATTTCATAAGCGGAGATTCACTATCTGCCGTTAGTTACGTTGTAGATTTTTCCTGATTGATGGTTTAAAAGGTACACAGAGAATTGAGGTTTACAGCAAACTCTTCTTCAGCTTTAATTATTCAGGATTCTGTCTATCATGGACATTAGTCGGAATCCGAGTGGATTGATCATTCTATATATAAAGCTGTTAGAGAGATAATATGTTATTCTCATGTTTGATGAGAATGATCTTTTGATTTTGTTGGCAATGTTTTCCAGTGGCGGCTCGTGGCTTCTGAAGGTGAGGAGGCAAAACAATTGTCAATATATATATATATATATATATATATATATATATATATATATATATATATATATATATATATATATATATATATATATATATATATATATATATATATATATATATATATATATATATATATATATATATATATATATATATATATATATATATATATATATATATATATATATATATATATATATATATATATATATATATATATATATATATATATATATATATATATATATATATATATATATATATATATATATATATATATATATATATATATATATATATATATATATATATATATATATATATATATATATATATATATATATATATATATATATATATATATATATACACAAATACCTGGCCAAGCTCTATAAGAAGCCACCTACGTATCTCAAACAATATGATATTTACAAGAAAACTAATAACATATTTGGAATCTGCGTTGAAAACTAGTATGGAAAACAGATTAACACCACCTCTCTCTACTACAATTTATGACAGACTAATTAAAAAGTAAAGATTTCTGGCAAGATGTTGCTTACGCATGCGCAGTATGATCTTAAAAGGTG
Organism: Armadillidium nasatum; assembly: GCA_009176605.1. Taxonomy (NCBI): domain Eukaryota; kingdom Metazoa; phylum Arthropoda; class Malacostraca; order Isopoda; family Armadillidiidae; genus Armadillidium; species Armadillidium nasatum. The sequence continues at coordinate 135,925 of SEYY01006361.1, read as the reverse complement.
AGGCAATTTTTAATGTAGAAAAAATAATTTCTCTATAATTTATAGAGTATTTTTTTTTAGGCTTTTTAATTTTAAGCCAAATAAAATACTTCATTCGAAAGACAGGAGTTTACCTTACAGAACATATGAAAAAAAAAGTAAAATAAAATTCCATTAAAATTAAAAAATTTGGATAAAAATAAAAAAGGTAAGAAAAATCAATTGCCTCCCTTCGGGAAAAATATACGAAACATTTATTTTAAATAAATAGCACAGTTACCATGGTAACGAGGAGGCTTCCAATATGTTTCTATGGTAACCATGCATTAACCGTTTAATATATATATATATATATATATATATATATATATATATATATATATATATATATATATATATATATATATATATATATATATATATATATATATAAATATATATATATATATATATATATATATATATATATAGAAATAAATTTATATTTTATGCCTTGTATGAAAAAATGTTAAATTTTAAAATCGGAGTTGCTTAACCTAATTTTTGAATTAAAATGTAATACTTTTATTAAATACTAACGGAGGCACTGCCTCCCCAAAAAGCCGCCACTGATGTTTTCAGTGATGTGCAAGTATTTAGATTATATATAGAGACAACGGAATAATAATACACTATGCGTTTTAGTCTGTATGTGTGTGGTTTTTTGAGGGGTGGAGGAGGGGTAGTGTACAGGAACAACCTAAGCCACTGGAAGAGGATAATGATTATGGATTAAAATATAACTTTCTGAGTTGGTTTCTATATAATCTTTCTTCTTTAGACTTTGTTGCCATTCATAACTTAAGTTGTGATAATCGAATTGATACTTGCAAAGAGACAGCGTCTGAAGGAAATCAATAATCCAATGATTACATTCAGTGAATAAATGATGACCTGATGGTAGTACTCATATAAAAATATTCATAGGTTTTTTCGTCAGTTTAATGTGATAGTAAAATAATCGTGATAGTTGTGCTAATCGTTTTCTTTTTTTAAATATCGAATTCTCTATTTCTCTTGGAGTTGTTCATTTGGGGTAGTGACGTAAGTGATGTCATAATCCTTGAATCACAACTGTGGGAGAATTCCGGACCTTATGTTTACTTTGTAGTTACTTTAATATATCCATTGTTTATTCGTTGTCTACAATCACGAAGTTCCTTCATATATGTGACGTCAAAATATGGTAAGATTGATATTTATTCATTGTATTTTTTTTGCATCAAACCCCCTACCTAAAGCACACACACAAACACTATATTTTAACAAAAGTCCGTGAGTGAGGTGTTGAAACGCCACACAACACGGAAAGGTTGCCGGAAAAGGAGAAAGATTTAATTCTATCTCATAAAGGAGCCATCTGTGGATCAGCGTCCTGAAGACGAGCAATGAAGGGAGATCAACAGGATTCAGAGAAAAGGAATAGGCAAAGCGAGATAAAGCATCAGCAAACATCATTGTCGGAGTCCATAACGCGAATCACCGAAGAAATGTACTCAATCAGATGGGACAAATGCTGCTGCTTACTGTCGCTTTTGGCAGGAGTTCGTCTATAAAAGGCAGAAATTAAAGGTTTATGTTCAATGGAAAGGGTGACGTCACCACACTCAAGGAAAGGTTTAAAATACTTCACAGATAAATAGGCAACAAGAAGTTCGCGATCGAAAGCCTAATATCTGAGCCGAGTTTCAGAAAATTTTTTAATGAAGGAATCGATAGGTACCGGAGTACCGTCCACCATCTTATGCAGGGCAGCTCGTATAGCGACTGATGATGCGTCAGTGATCAGTTGGAGGTGCGTCACATCATGGTGGACAAAAGGGAAGGCAGAAGAGGACGATATTGCACCCTTAATGCCCTCAAAGGCAAGAAATCCTTGCCAGACCTTTGCTCATATGGTCTGTCCTCTTACAGACCTTATAAACAAAGTTGGGGATAAGCCGGCGATAAAAACCGACAGAGGGAAGCATAATGTGTAGGGCGGTGATACGAAGAGATCTGCTTGCTTAATAGCAGGAGTAGAAATAGCCGCTGATGAAACGTTAAGCCCAAGAAAATCCAAGGAAGATATAAAGAAGAGGCACTTGTTAAGAGACAAGCGTAAAGAATGTTCTTGAAGGAGATTGAAGACCTGACGAAGGTTGATTGAGATGACATGCCTCAATGCTTTCCAAGCTCTCTTCCTTCTTTTTGCTTACTTGTCTTTCTTTCTTTCTATCTTTCCATTTCGACTGCTGTTGATGGGGCGACTTCTTCACTTCCTCTCAATAGTGGTATTCCTCAGGGTTCTGTCTTGTCACCTACTCTATTCCTACTTTTCATAATTGATATTCTCAGCTGCTCATCTAACCCTATCCATTCATACGCCGATAACTCGACAGTTCATTCTTCTACTCATTCCAAATCTTCTTCCATTTTTGCATCTAGAGTTGCCTTTCGTCTTCATCTTCCTTATTTCATTCTTGCTAATCTGAATAGAATTCCCCAGTGGGGTCGTCTCAACCTTGTGAAATTTAATCTTTAAAAATTCAAACTCCTTGAAATCTCCCTCTCAAAGACACCTCCTAACTCTTCTACTTCTTTTGATGGTTCTTCCGTATCTCCTATTGACAGTATAAACACCCTTGGTGTTCACATAAACAATAAAATGTCTTGGAAACCTCACATCACAATGGTTGCTAGGACTGTCTCAAGGAAACTTTTGAGTTTTGTTTAGGCTGCGAGAATTTTTTACTCCTTCGCAATTACTCCAATTATACAAGGGTCTCATCCGCCCATGTAAGGAGTACTGCTCTGATATCTGGGGTGGATCAGGTTTCACCCGTCTTTTGGATAGGGTTAAGTCAAAGGCTAAAAGACATTGTTCCTCTCTTTCTAATTCACTTCACCCTTTAACTTTGAGACGTGACGTTGGTGCCTTTTCTCTTTTCGATATAGGTACTACAGCGGCAAATGCTCGAGGGAACTGTCAACTCATATACCTCCACCTTTAAGACGACCTCGTAGCACAAGAAGAGGTTCATTGCCTTCACATAAATTTTGAGGACATAAGCTACACCAGGCTTCTCCGATGTGGAGCCTCTTTCTTCCCAGCTACCTCTGTTTTGTGGAATTCTCTCCTATCTTCTGTGTTTCCTGCCTAATTTAATCTCAATATAATTATATATATATATATATATATATATATATATATATATATATATATATATATATATATATATATATATATATATATATATATATATATATATATATATATATATATATATATATGAACCTATATAGCTTTTATTTATAGGAATGTAGACATCCGCACCCGCAGATTTTAAAAATTTGACATTCGATACATAATAATATATATATATATATATATATATATATATATATATATATATATATATATATATATATATATATATATATATATATATATATATATATATATATATATATATATATATATATATATATATATATATATATATATATATATATATATATATATATATATATGGAGGATGCACAAATGTAATTTACTTTAAATATGCGTTGGATTAAATAAAAATATTAGTTTTCACCTGCTTGACGGTCTCGGTTTTCAACTTGGATCTCCAGATCTCTTTCTAGGTCAGCATGGCAGAGAATGGTACACCAAATAAATACCAAAGAGACAAGCCCATGTTCAAATTGGTTAACTTCATATAATTACAACTTTAGAGCTACAGGATTTTAAAAATCAAAAGTTGGTACATTAGACAATCAAACAATTTTCCTTTTTTCTTCATCTTTTTATTCTTCTTTCTAATAAAATTCTATCAGCACAAAACTATTCTCTATTATTATTATTAAAATAATTCTAACATATATATTAATTAAATATGAATATTTCTTTGATTATATTTTTACATATTTGCAGATAAAAATATAAGATAATCAATAAAATTATGAAAATCTAAAAACAATTTTAATTTTAAAATTTATACTTCTTTATTAAAAATAGTCAGATCCATAAAAATGCCCAACGTGCTCGGGTTACTACAAAAAGACGACAATTTTGTTTTGTTCTAAAATTTTCCTTAAAAAAAAAGGTTAATAATATTATGAAAGTAATTAGGAACTTAAGAAAAGTCGTACAAAAAGACTATAAAACAAAGGCAGATTCATGTTTTTTATAATAATAATAATGAATGCCAACTAACAAAATGTTCTTGACTCAATGACAGATATTTTGCTACAACTATCTCACTTAAGTACACTAAGAGCCATTAATTGAAATGTCATTTGTAGGGAATCCAAAATTGATGCTTCAACAAAAATTTAAAAAAAATTTAAATTCAACTTGATATAAAAGACATTTAATATTAATCTATAAATAAATGACATATAAGGCAGATCACAAATTAGGAAGACCTTTTTACTGAGGTTATTCAGATGGAAGAGGCCGCTGGTTTTGGTCGTCGATTGAGAGTCAAATGACTCGAGACTAAGGTTTGTTCAGACAAGGAAGCCATTAAAGAAAGCTCAGCAGCCAAGACGGTAGCTGCAGCAATCGTTGCTAGTTTAGAAGCGTGCTCCCCTGAAAGTACTTTGGAAGGCCCTGAAATGAAAAGTGATAGGAAGTGTACTTAAAATTAATCCACCAATGAAATTTTTTCCTTATAAAAGGAAGGGAAGATTAAAATTCAACAAAGATAGGGTAATACAATCATAGAACATGTATTTGGTTCAATAATTAACAAACAACTTCAAATTATTTAAACATTCGTAATTCATGCTTTGTCCTTTTGCTTCAGGAAATATTCCAAAGAATTGTATGAAATAAACAATAAGATTATTTTAAAATTAACAAGGAATTTAACGCCTTAAGTTATACGCTTTCAAAAACTGAATTGTATCTTAGGTTAACTTTTGAAATCAATGTAGAAATTTAAGATTATTAATTTTCCAAGGTCTCAAAAGATAAAAACAATGAATAAATTATCTTTTAACACTAGAAAAACTTGACACTATTTCCTTAGTTTTTAAATTTTGAAGTTGTGAAATAGAATGACAACTTAGATTAAGGGCACTCACAGTTCTTTAAGAATGCAATTTTTATTTATATGCTTTTTTTTTTAAAGGGGGCGGCTGGAGGTCTCGCTAAAAAAAAAAAAAAAAAAAATAAAAAAAATATATATATAAAATCCTGTTGATAAATTACAATATTGGGTAAATTTTAAATATATATTCTGAACATTTAAATTATCTCTCATTTGAAAATTATGTTCACATTTTCATTCAAAATTTTATTCAAGTATATGCCCCCCACCCCCCCACCAAAAAAAAAAGTACATTCTTATGTAACAAAAGCAATGGAAAGTTAAAAAAAAGTGTGAAACGAAAGATATATATTTTTTAAAGATTTATATTAAAAATTACAAAAAAAGTATCTTAATTCTCATAAAAACTGTAAATTTTAATTATATAAAAGTGTACTGCAATATTAGTGCAATGAAATGGATAATTATATTAGCAGAGAAAATAGGAACTCACCTTTAACACCAAGCATACTAAGGCACGCTGCTTGTGGCGGTAAAGTTGTACCCCCTCCCACTGTACCTACTTCAATACAGGGCATGGTTACTGAAGCATAAAGATCTTTCTCTAATTCTCCTGTTCTTTCCATTACAGTAATGCAAGAACAACTTTCAACTACTTGTGCTGGGTCCTAAGAAGCGAGTCAATTATGAAAAGTAAATAAAAATCTTTTTAAAAAGTAACAAATAAACTCACAATGGAAAAAATTTTCTAAGAAGGTTTTTTTAGAAGAACAAAATTTCTACTGTAGATGCTAACTGTGCTACAATTAGAAATTTAATATACTTATCGCTTTAATAAATATAAAAAAATGGAGTATAGAGATTCTCATGAAAAGAATAATTAAAAATATATATATAAAAAAACATATACATAATTATATAAGGAAATATATGTAAAGTTTGGGTATTTCAAAGATTATTTTTAATTCACCAATTTAGAAGCGAAATTAAATTACCTGCCCGCAAGCTATAAATAAAGCTGCAATAATATTTGCTGCATGAGCATTGTTTCCTCCAATTGAGCCAGCAATTGAAGAACCAATATAATTCTTTTTTTCATTTGTTTCTACGAGTTTTTTGGTGGTAGTTTTCAAAACAGTCTCCACAGTAGCAGCCGGAATAGTCGCTTCACAAACAACCGATTTACCACGACCTAATATCCTTTCCAAAATAATAATAATAATAATAATAAAAACCAAATTAAATTTTGATTATCAACAGTGGTCATTAAAGAGGAAAAAAATGTGTTTGGTGTTTTATAGTTTTTCACACAATAACTTTCAAAAAGAAAAAGTTCTACTAATAAAATCGAATACTAAAAAAATTAATTTTTATAACCAACAAATTAAAAATTGAAACTTAACATTAAAAAAAAAAAAAAAATAATATATATATATATATATATATATATATATATATATATATATATATATATATATATATATATATATATATATATATATATATATATATATATATATATATATATATATATATATATATATATATATATATATATATATATATATATATATATATATATATATATATATATATGATATATAGTTTGGACCTTAATTATATGTTGATTATGATACTAACATTTTATCTACCAATTTTACAACTAAGAAATTCCTAGATTCCGCAGTTTTGCTTTAATTTTATTTCATAAAAGAAAGTAATTGCGTATTCCTTTATTAAAATGCTAATGGAAATGGGACTAAATTTATTTACTATATCAAAATTCTTCTTTTCAAATATTAAAAGTTTTCATCAATAGATAAATGTAATGGCATAAAAAAAGCATCAATATTTATTAATAATAATAATAATAATAATAATAGATAGATAGATTGATTGATTGATAGATAAAGAATTTGACAAACTTCTTGTCTATTAAAAACTTAAAGAACAGAAAATAATTAACAATTAGACAAAATAAGTAAATAAGGCTTACCAATTAATGGCTGACGGCTTCTTATCGGTGCAAACATTTCCACTAATGCTAACTACTTCCATCTCTGGAAATACTTGTTTAAGTTTTACTAATGATGCCTCAGTTCCCTACAAGTAATTTAGTAATCAGTTAAGGTATTGGAATTGGTTTAAAAAAATCATACAGGGAAACATGCAGTTCTTCGAATTCTATTCCCAATTTCTTTAATGTTGGTTTAAAAATAATGTTTTGAAAATGCTTTCTTAACAAGAAAAACTTGGGTAATCCTATCAATGTATTAATAATGATGAATGCATTTCGAAGGGCCTATCCCATATATATATATATATATATATATATATATATATATATATATATATATATATATATATATATATATATATATATATATATATATATATATATATATATATATATATATATATATATATATATATATATATAAAACTCAAACCTTATAAACCTGACCTGAACTACTTAAATATTACCACACACACAAACATACTCAAAACTAACCCAACATTTCACCAAATCACTATATAATAAAACAAAAACTAGCAAATTATACCATATAATTAATAAAAATTCCCATTTCTCACACACAACCACCCTTAACTCACAAAGACATCTCAAAGATTATAAAATATCCAATTCGATAACCCGATGCTATATTCCTTTGTCCCACTTTTCAGAAGTCGGCCATATACCCATAAACAGATAAATAATAATTAATCAGAACGGTTAAAAAAAAAAAAAAAAACAGCCCAAAAAAATAAAAATACCCCTTTTTAATTTCACCCTCCCCTTCTCTCTCCCCCCATAGGTATCCAACATCAAAAATTTCAAAAACTCAACTAAAGTCCCGGATCAAAATTCCAACATAAAACTAACCAAATTATAGCCATAACAAATATTTTTAATGATGCGTGGTCAGATAACATTTTATCCCCGTTTTTTGGAAAACGACATAACAATCCCTACTGAAAAAAAAAACGCTTAATAATTCTGCTTTTTACAAACCCATATTCCTTCTCTCCAGTCTCCAAAGTATTTGAAAATCTTATACTACTCAGAGTCTCTGACGTACCACAATAAGGATTCAGACAAGAACACACCCAATGTTTCAATAAATGTCTAATTTAGTCTCACACAAAATTTGAAGGTTTGTACTTTGCTCAAACTCTACAAACATTCTCTCTACAAACGCAAACGGAAATCACAAAGTGACAGAACAATTCAGGAACAGATTAAAGACGAACATTCCTTCGCTCACACGAAACACCTGCAAAATTGACAAATCATGACGGAGTACAAATACAGAAAGGCTCATGTACGTCTCAATTTTCAACTCCAACCCGAGTTAAAACAATTAGTATTAGGCTAAAGTTTCTCAAATTTACTAATTAATCCGACTCAACTTCAATACGAATTGAATGAATAATTTGACATCCCAATTCCGATTCTATGGGTACAAACCACAAACTAATTAAAATATTGAATTATATAAATGTATATAATTCCACTATCCGTAACTAACCCCCACTATACCCACCCCGATTGAAAAAAAAATGAAAAAAAGGAAACATATAAATAAATACCTTAGCAACCATGTTCATCCCCATGGCATCCCCAGTAGTAGCCTCAAAGCGTAAGAAAAGAAAACGAGCTGCGTGAAATGGGTGAATATCAACGAGTCGAGCAAAATTACTCGTTGAATTAAATGATTCCTCCAAAAGAGAGTAGTTATCCTTATTTTTTATCCATTTAGATACTTCTCTGTAAAATAAAATTTCCAATAATAATAATAATAATAATAATAATAATTATTTTTATTATATTATTATTATTATTATTATTATTATTATTATTATTTTTTGTTTTTTTAAGTTAGAATTTTGTTAAAATGAGGCAAACAATATTTAAAAAAAAAAAAATAAAAAACTTCAATGTTATTTACATAGCTTTTGCAGCTGATGGCAGTTCAACTACAGGTCCTCTGCTCATCCCATCTTTGTAAACTAAACTTTTTGCCCCATTTGATTTTGTGATAGCTTTACATCCTCTGCTTGTAGATGCAACCAAAGCGCCTTCAGTAGTAGCCAAAGGAATCATATAATCAGTACCATTTACTTTTAAAGGTCCTGCAACACCGACCGGAACAGGAACATATCCTATCACATTTTCGCAGCAAGTACCTAAAACCTTTAAAAAAAAAAAAAGTATGATAAGTTCTTTTTAACCTTTGGTTTTTATTCATATAAAAAATATACACAGTTCTACTTAATATTTTATATCAAATGCAAAATTTACAGTTTATACAAACTATTCCCCCCCCCCCTTTCACTACATATATTCAATATTCAATTGTTTCTTGAAATAATCACTGTAGTATAGCTAACCTTTTCATAATTATAATCTTTATAAGGCAGGTAACTGAAAGCTTGTGTATCGCTAATTTTCTTCGAAACGTAGGAACGACGAATGGAAACAGCTCTAAAAGTGTCATTCAACCTTCTTTCTAACGTGCGATGGGGTAATGAATTATTTTCTAACAGTAAAAGCAGCTCTTCATCGTTCAGTTGAGCAATACCATCCTACAACAAAAGCAAAATTTTTTAACAAAGGTCCTAAAACTACACAATATAGTTAAATTTCATATATATATTATATATATATATATATATATATATATATATATATATATATATATATATATATATATATATATATATATATATATATATATATATATATATATATATATATATATATATATATATATATATATATATATATATTGTCATTTTAAATAGTTACCCAAAAATATAAAAAAGTTTTCTATAATAAAGAGTATTTTAAAATATTAACTTGTGAATAGTGATAATATTGTTTTAAATAAGAAAAAACCGTTAAAACTTAGTAATAAATAAAAATAAAGTTTCTTTTTGTTATATAAATAATTATTATTTATGTATAAAAATATAATCTATTATTTTAAAAAAGAAAAACATTTAAAATATAATGTAAATTGTAAATTATTGCCATAACAAATTCTTAATATACTTTTACCGCGCTTTTTACTCTGTTCCCGCTAAAAACAATAATTTTTCCCGGAAAAACCTCGAAGGGAAAACCATTAAAAAAAACTATTATAAAATATAAAATATATTTGTTTTATATTTTCAATAAAAAAAATGTTAATGTTCAAAAATTCGATTTTAATATATTTTAATATGTAACATTTAAAAATATAAAACAATATTTTCCATTTTAAATATATAAAATTTTGTATACTATTTCAATGTGATTTTATAAAACTTTAATAATAGTAACTTTGTACAACATTTTTGTTAAAAATAATAAAATAAAGTGATAAACCAATCATTTGTTAATTGACCCTTCCATTTTGAGATAATTTTAAAAGGTCTTTAGCAAATATTGAAACAATCACTTTATCCGAGAAGCCACAAGAAGAAGCCGCACTCTCCAGAAGAAGACGTCCAAAACAGAAGAAAGAAGAAACCGCCACTACAGCTCCAGAAGAAGACGTCCAAAGCAGAGGCAAGAAGAAGCCGCTCCCACAGCAGCAGAAGAAGAAGTTCCAACGCCTCTGCTCCCAAAAGGAGACTCAGTTTGGCAGACCATTTGCCCTCGACTGTGGTTCCTTTTTTGAAGTAGCCTTCCATCCGAGGCTCCTCAGGCTTAAAGAAAAGTGGTGTCTACCACACGCCTACCAGTCGGCATTCCACAAGGGGACATTGAAAACACCCAGCCTCCTGATCTATCCCCCTTCGCGCAACAAAAGTGTAGGGGCCTCCTGCACCTACCTAAATAGGTCCCATATATATTATATATATATATATATATATATATATATATATATATATATATATATATATATATATATATATATATATATATATATATATATATATATATATATATATATATATATATATATATATATATATATATATATATATATATATATATATATATATAAGGGATGGAGCGATACCAAAATTTTTACCGATACCAATACCTAAAAATTCCCCGAAACCGATACCCGATACCTAAAAAATATGCCCGATACCGATACTTAAAAATATGCCGATACTTGCCGACACCGATACTTCACTCCATCCCATATATATATATATATATATATATATATATATATATATATATATATATATATATTATATATATATATATATATATATATATATATATATATATATATATATATATATATATATATATATATATATATATATATATATATATATATATATATATATATATAGGGATGTACCGATACCAGTAAAGAGGCCGATACCGATACTCTATTTTTTTAGGTGCCGATACCGATGCTCTAATTATTATAAGAAATACACAGTAATAAGATAGAACATTTGTGTACTGCTTGGCAACTTAGTCATGTATTTCATATTTGGTTGTGCCCAAGTATATTTTATAAATTAAAATATTATCTTTTAGGAATAATAAACGCAAATATAATACTAATAACTATTTATGTTGTGTTTATTCAAAAATATTCCATTTCCATTTTCCAGTAAGTATTAACAAAGTTTAGCTACTCGCTTTTATGATTTAACATGATTACAATTTACAAGATTCTTTAACTAGCTACAATATAAAAAATAAAAATAATGAAAGAACAGACCTCAATAATCAGCAGAAATGACAAAATATAAAAAACGCTATTATTCAAACATGACATAATATACCCCTTTAAGGTAAAGACATCACTTGATAGTCGAATTCAAATACCCTCAAATTATGATGTAAAAATATTAAAGTTTCACTCATATCTGGAGAGAGCCTGTTCTTTTTAGGATATATATATATATATATATATATATATATATATATATATATATATATATATATATATATATATATATATATATATATATATATATATATATATATATATATATATATATATATATATATATATATATATATATAACTAGGAAAACGAATTATGGGCTAGCTTAAGGAATTCCTTATTAGAACTTTTATATATCGAAACTAGATTTATTTTTTAATCTAAAAGTTTCTCATAATTCTTCACCCAAAAAGTAAGGAATTTCGGAGTATCGGCCAAGTATCAGCCATATTAACCGATACCGATACCCCAAAAAATGGCCGATACTACCGATACCGATATACTATCGGTACATCCCCATATATATATATATATATATATATATATATATATATATATATATATATATATATATATATATATATATATATATATATATATATATATATATATATATATATATATATATATATATATATATATAGATTATATTTGGAGGAAATGAGTTATATGTTTTGCTAACTAAGTGGATTACGTTACAAAGATTAATTATTTGAGTTTGATAGCAAACTTAGCTTTGGTTCAAGTCAAAAGTATATTCTAGCCACAGTGGAAGCGGTTTTGAATCCAGGGATGTTAGGACCTTCTGTATGTTGGAAAAAGAAGTACTGTTGCAAATGTTGGCTATTTCTATAGTGAAAAGTAGATATCGAGATTAATATATATCTCTTGACGTACATTGTGATTAATTAATTTATAATTGAAAATCTCCCTAGAAATAATAACTATTTTGAGCCGGTTCAAGATTACAGATTACAGTAATTGGTTTCAGTTTCTAATCTTTGTTGCATACAACAAAGTACAAACAATAGGGGTGAACCACAAACCATAAGCTTAAGAAAACTCACTTACCCCAGCGAAACACTATGAATTCATATATATATATATATATATATATATATATATATATATATATATATATATATATATATATATATATATATATATATATATATATATATATATATATATATATATATATATATATTAATTAGAACGCATAAAATGATAATAACTTACATCGGTTTGTGACAACTTTAAACATTCTTCCAGAGAACGCGTTTGAGAGTCGTCAATTCTCTTGTCATCAGACTCAGTAACAGATTCAGAAGGTTCAGTCTGAACGAAAACATGAGTCATATTTGCTGATTTTTTAGTTCCTCCTATACAAATTAAAAGGAAAAAATCTTGTAACTGATACCACCAAATATATTAAATAGGAAATTTAATTATTTTACACAAACACTAAGAAAGATATGAATTAAAATTATGGGAATTTTGTTTCCGAAAGTTTGTTTTAAATTCAGACCATTTTTACAAAATAGAAAACGAGAAATCCAGAAGAAGAAAAAATATTTATTTATATTCGTTGTGACAGTCCCAAGAAAGAATCTTTACATTTTTTTGAAAAAGGCATGCATGCACGCACGCACGCAAGTACTGTCGCGCATATACAT
>SEYY01006361.1:107500-117500 GCA_009176605.1 Armadillidium nasatum | reverse complement strand
ACTTATCATAACCTGAACGACCGACGTTGCCGTCGATAGATGGAACTAATGCCGTGGGATACAGGTCTACTGCCGTATTACACCACATATATATATATATATATATATATATATATATATATATATATATATATATATATATATATATATATATATATATATATATATATATATATATATATATATATATATATATATATACACCAATCTGTATAAAAATTAAACCTATATCTTTAACACTCATCTTAAAACGAAAAAGTACAACTTGTCACTATACAAGGGAAAGTATTACTAAAATTATCGAAATTTTAAAATATCAATATAAAAAATATTGATTAAAATTGAAATTTCAAAATATCGAATATACAAGGTCAGACAACTTCTTAACTTAAGCCATATATATATATATATATATATATATATATATATATATATATATATATATATATATATATATATATATATATATATATATATATATATATATATATATATATATATATATTCTTTTTGGGTAAAATAAAAATTTTTTTACTCTTTTAAAGTTTAAAACAATTCTATGATGGGAACCTACAATTATGAACAGCATTAATTTTATGGAAAACGCAAATGAAATTAATGATTATAATAATAACAATAAATATAGGAATTCCAGAAATTAAATAAAACATTCAATAATAAATGAATCAGATAAGACTAAAAATAATCCTAGAGTAATAAATGAAAATGATAATAAAATAACATTAGAAACACAACTTGAAATCATTTAAATATTACAGGCAATAATAAAGGAATTTGATAGGACTTTAAATGATTCAACAAATAAGGTAACATATACATACATATATACATAATATGAATTCTAATATACAAATATATAAATTTCCTTTTTCAAAGACTCGTTTGATACTCAGTTGTTAATGGCAAATCAATTATGGTAGGACTAAAAATAATCTATCACCAAAAAAAAAAAAATTAATAAAATTTTTTTTTTAAAATATATCGATCAAAATTAATTATTAAAATGATCTTCCCAAAAATTAAATTGATTATTATATTTTTTCCGAGTTTCCTTTTGCAAGATTGATTACGAAAAAAATAAATTAATAAATGAATGTGGTAGGTACGGCTAAAGCCAATCTAGTACCAAAAATGAAAATAATGACAAAATAATAAAATTTTTAAAATCCTAATATTTGATGAATGAGAAAGAGCACAAAAATAGGCAAACATAATTATGATCCTAACTATAATAATATTGAACCTAATCATGATAATAAAAATAAGATAATAATAATAATGACAATACAATACAGAGAAATATTTAAACCTCCAATACATCGTATGCTCTTTGAACAACTGGAGTTTTATCTATTTTTTGTAAAATTGAAAATTCTTTTCTCTATTTCAGGAAATAATCAGTTTTTAGGTAAGAAGGATTGTATTTAAAACAAATAGTAGATTTAACTTTATAAAATTCCAACAGAAAAGGAGATTTAATGAAATGGAATTTTTTTGAATCTTGTGTTTTGGAGATAAATGAAATATGGTCATTTTATTTTATGACTTAAAATTAGGATTTTAAGATAATACTATTAATAAAGTTATATATATATATATATATATATATATATATATATATATATATATATATATATATATATATATATATATATATATATATATATATATATATATATATATATATATATATATATATATATATTTAGGGTAGCGGAGGTAAATGAAAACCACTTATTATTTAAATAACTTTACTCCAAATATTATTTCCAATTTTTTTTTTGATTTTTTTTTTTTTTTAATAAAAGAGCATTAAATTCTCAACTGACAACTCAACTAATAGCATTTGGAAGGTAGCCAAATTGAGAATTATTACCCCACTATTTAAAATTTATATACCCTTGGCAAGTAGGAGAGTTCTTAGTCTGTCATTGTACGCCAAAAAGGAAGGATATAATCCCTCGAAACATCTTGTATGATGCAAAACTGGGCCATTTAATACCTCCTCTACCCTGTATTCCACTAGCCTCTAAACTAGTCCAGCCTCAAAACTGATTCACTCACTATTACTTCTCATTATAGACTTTGGTTAAAATTTTATTTGCACTACACATACACTCTAAGTCCAAGAGGGAGTGAGGAACTTTTTAACTCTTCATTGTAGAATCAATCTATTACCATCAGTAGATGCGTCTAGTCTTTCTGATACCAAATATATATGCTTGGTTTAATTTGAAAATTAAGATAAAGATGGGCCCACAAAGTTAGAGGGTGGAACCTCACAAAATAAATGTTTGGACCCCCATAATACAAAACAGTATTTGCCGCATAACATTTTTATTTGAACAAGTGGCTTTGCAAAATCAAAATCAAAACACAAGACCTAGTAGTTTTGGCCATTGGCTGATCTGTTCTGGAATGCCCCAACTATTAAAACATCAAAGAAATTAATTTTTATAACTTAGACAAAGCTCCGAAGCTTCGATTTTACTCAACGAGAGAGAGATAAATTTTAATTAATAAAAACTTAGTAAATTGAATTCAAATAAAGCTAAATAACTTACCGAACTATAAAAGGAGGTTCAGTTGATTCTTGAAAACTTTCATTCAAATCCAGATCAATGACGGACAAACGAATCTTTTCAGGATCAAAAGACCAACGAGTTATTCCATGAACGAGGAAAAGTCCAGCAGACATAATTATCTATACAAAAAAAAATTTAAAAAAAATAAAGCAATAAGACAAATAAATAAAACATGAAAACTGAATAAGCAAATAATTCACACAAATACACATTTCTTCACAACATTTATTTATCCTCAAACAAAATAATAATAATAATAATAATAATAATAATAATAATAATAATAATAATAATAATAATAATACCTTAACACCCTGAACAATAGGATTTGTCTTAGTACTTTTATTATCGGTAGTATCTTTTTTTATTACTGGCCAAGGTGGTTTACTTGTTGAACATCTATGAGACAACTAAAGAAATTTAAAAAATTAAATCAGCAAAACTTTATTAATTACACTAAGATATAGTTATGACAGGAGGTATGTACCAATAATAATAATAATAATAATAATAATAATAATAATAATAATAATAATAATAATAATAATAATAATAATAATAATAATAATAATAATAATAATAATAATAATAATAATAATATATAATATATATATATATATATATATATATATATATATATATATATATATATATATATATATATATATATATATATATATATATATATATATATATATATATATATATATATATATATATATATATATATTACCTCTAACACTAGGGAAAGAAAAGATGGGTAGGAAGGAAACCAGAAATATGTAATTTATGATGACAGACAAACACCGCATACCCACATATTTGCTCAACACGATTTACACCTAGATATATTTATATATATATATATATATATATATATATATATATATATATATATATATATATATATATATATATATATATATATATATATATATATATATATATATATATATATATATATATATATATATAATATATATATATACCTTTTTTTTTTTTACCTTCTCACCCCCTGACCACCCATGTTGAGGCGGCCACACTTCGCTAATGAAGCTTCCTGCCGCAGTCGGTCTCGTCCAGAGATCCTTCAAAGAAGTGATGCCCCAGAAGATTTTGGGGCGAGAGTTGGAAGGACAGCGTAATAGAAAGTGTTTCACGGTCTCCGGGGCCATTCCGCATCTAGTACAGGTGGGAGATGCTGCCTGGTTTATTTGAATTTGTGTTTGTAATGTTGTAGGTTTGGGTGGTGCCCGCATCTCAATCTTGCAAGTGAGATTTGTAAGTGTCTTGGGAGGTTGTTGAAGTCGGGGTTTATTTCGGGGGGGGGTCTGTTAAGGATGTTGTTTGGAGGTCTGTTGATCATGTATGAATGTGTTAGTTGAGTGTGTATATGTTTGGTTGTTGTGGTATTGGGGGAGGAGGGGGGATGTGATTTAGGACTGTTTGTAAGGCGCCGGTGGACGATGGAGGCTGTGTTAGTCTTTGTGGGGTAGGTTGGAGGAGAGTTTGTGACATGGGTGTGTGGGTAGACGTGTTTTTGCGTAAAATTGGGTGCCTATCATTTCGAGGTGATTCCTTATGGTAGTATCTTGGTTTCGTTGTGTGGTGTTGTTGAGGGGTTGTGCGTGTGCAGCCGGTATGGTGCGAAGGGTTTTATTTTGCGTTATTTGGAGTGTCGTTAAGTTTTGGTCGGAGAGCAGAGGGTGCCAGATGGGGGAGGCATAGTTGATGGTGGGGCGTATAAATTGTTTGTAGATTGCAATGAGGTTTGTATGTTGTTGTTATGTCAGTGTTGGCCACTGTTTGAGGATGTGATTTTCTGGTTGCGGCTGTGGTGGTATTTTGAATGTGTTTGGAGAAAGTGAGGTGAGTGTCAAATGTTAGGCCGAGAATCTTTGGGGATTTGTTGAAGGGTATGGGGGTGTTGTTTAGTAGGACTTGTGGGTAGGTGTTGGATAAGTGTTTGTCTGTTGTTATGAGGATTATGGAGGATTTGTTTGGTGATGCCGTCATCCGGTTTTCTACTACCAAAGTTGTGTTAGGTAGTCTTGTGTGAGTGTTGTTGCGGTGAGAGGTCTTCGTGCGTGTGGCAATATGTCGTAGTATGTAGTGATGTGGGTGGAGGCTGTTTGGGGTTGTGGAAGGTCTGTTGTGTATAGGTTGAATAGGGTGGGGGAGAGTATGGCTCCTTGGGGAACTCCGTTCTTTATGTTGATGGTACGTGATTTAAGGCCGTTTTGTTGTATTTGGGCGGTTCTGCCTGATAGGAAGTTGGATAGCCATTTCTTAGTATTTGTTGTGATGTGATTGGAGGATTTTATGGATAAGAATTTCTCGGGACAGTATCGAAGGCTTTGTTTATGTCAA
Organism: Armadillidium nasatum; assembly: GCA_009176605.1. Lineage (NCBI taxonomy): Eukaryota > Metazoa > Arthropoda > Malacostraca > Isopoda > Armadillidiidae > Armadillidium > Armadillidium nasatum. Next base: position 112,524 of record SEYY01006361.1, on the reverse strand, counting down.
TTGCTTTAATATAGTTTTTGTGATGTGGCTTATGGTTTAGTCCGTTTATTATAGGTTGGATGATGTTGGTAAGTGCAGTGGTGGTGGAATGGTTGGGTTTGAACCCGGTTGAAGTTTTGTTGTGGAATGAATTGGAGGATAATTTAGGATTAGTTTTTCAAGAGTTTTGAGATGGTGGATAATAAGGAGATTGGGCGGTAAGAGGAGGGGTTTGAAGGGTCTTTGCCGGGTTTTAGTTTAGGGATGATTAATGCTTTTTTCCATAGGGGAGGGATATAGTTGAGTTGGATGGATTTGTTGAAGATGGAGGTTATGTATGTGATTGTGTGGATGGATAGGTGTTTTAGGTGAATATTTGATATGTTGTCAGGTCCTGTTGCTGGAGAGTTTTTGATAGATTTAATGGTGTTTTGAGTGTTTGTGGGTGTGATGGCGTTTAGGTTGTTATGGTTGTTGTGTAGCTTTTTCAGTTTTTTGATTATTTTCCTGTTTTGTGGGTGGGTAGGTAAGCTACTTTGTTTAGCGAAGTGTGTGGCTAGTAGGTTGATGTGTTGTTTGGGAGTTAAAGGGGTTTGTGTAGTGGGATTGGTTGGAGTTTCGTGAGTGTGAAGAGGGTTGTTTTTTGCGTTGTGGATTGTTTTCCAGACTCTTTTGCTGTTTGTGTTGTCCAAGTTTTTGATGAGGAAGTTTTGGTATTGTTAGTTGTGTGAGTTTTTATTAGGGTTGATATTTGATTGTTTAGGGTTTCTAATTGTGTTTTGGTGAGTTGTGTGGGGTTGTTTTGGCGTTTTAGTGTGTTCCTTTGTTTTATGAGAGAAGTGATTTCGGGGGAGAGGTTTGGTACGTATTTTTTAATGTGGCCTTTAGGGATGAAGATGTTGGCCGCTTTCTGGATTGTGTGGGTGAGATGGTTAATTGCTGATTTGAGGGAGGATATGTTTGTGATTTCGTTTGTTGTGAGGTTTTCGTCTATGTAGTTGGAGAAACCGGTCCAGTCTGCTTTTTTGTAGTTGGTAAATGTAGTTTTAGATTTGTGAGTGGGTTTGTTTTTGATGTGGTATTTTATAATTATAGGTAGGTGGTCGGAGTTTAGATCGGTTTCTGTGGTCCATTGTAGAAAGGGGTGAATGTTTGAGGAGCAAAAAGTGATGTCTGGTGATGTGGGGGATTGGTTGATTTGCGGTGGGATTCTGGTGTGGAGGTTTTTGTTGTTAAGGATGTTGAGATGTTCCAGGTGTTCGATGATGTGGGTTCCTCTTTGGTCGGAGGCTTGGTTTATGTACCAGGACGGGTGGTGGGCATTGAAGTCTCCGCATATATATATATATATATATATATATATATATATATATATATATATATATATATATATATATATATATATATATATATATATATATATATATATATATATATATATATATATATAAAGTGTCCTACTCCTGTCTTAATAATTATTTGGGACAGCTACAAATTACTGACCTTAGAAATATTCTTCTCCTGTGTTGATACAATGTTCTCAAAAGCCACTAAAATTCCTTGAAGAAAGTTCTTGCATAACTTTTTTAGTACTGCGTCAAAATTTCGACGACAAAATTTTTTTTCTCCTCGTCTTTAAATTGAATCTCAGTCATTCAAAAAAAATATTGTTTTGAAAAAAATAATTCAGCAGAGACAATATAGGTAGAGAAGAGAGACTGGAGAAAAACAATTATCTTCGTCATTTGTATAGATTTCACTACTCAACAAAGATTCAAGCGTGGGTGCTTTAAAATGGTGGAAAAACCACCAGTCCTTTGCCTTTATCTTCTCATATTTCCTTGGAGACGTCTCATCACTATAAGATACGATTACCGATTTCCTTGTTTGCTCCTGCGGTAAAATTCATGGTGAACTCCCTCAATGTACATAAAAATAAATCTCCATTTCTATATGACCTGGCGAGCTTTTTATGATCTTAGTGACATTCTTATCCTGTGAAGACTGGGCAATCTCAGGACTAAAGCCTTAAATCCATGTCTTATTATAAGAGATTTCTTTTCATAAAATCTACCCTCATTTGAGCAGTTCCAATTACATAGCAGATCATGACGCGTCTCTCTCTCTCTCTCTCTCTCTCTCTCTCTCTCTCTCTCTCTCTCTCTCTCTCTCTCTCTCTCTCTCTCTCTCTCTCTCTCTCTCTCTCTCTCTCTCTCTCTCTCTCTCTCTCTCTCTCTCTCTCTCTCTCTCTCTCTCTCTCTCTCTCTCTCTCTCTCTCTCTCTCTCTCTCTCTCTCTCTCTCTCTCTCTCTCTCTCTCTCTCTCTCTCTCTCTCTCTCTCTCTCTCTCTCTCTCTCTCTCTCTCTCTCTCTCTCTCTCTAGCTCTTCTCTCTCTCTCTCTCTCTCTCTCTCTCTCTCTCTCTCTCTCTCTCTCTCTCTCTCTCTCTCTCTCTCTCTCTCTCTCTCTCTCTCTCTCTCTCTCTCTCTCTCTCTCTCTCTCTCTCTCTCTCTCTCTCTCTCTCTCTCTCTCTCTCTCTCTCTCTCCTCTCTCTCTCTCTAACCTATTTAGCAGCTGTGGAACAAACTTTGCAGCAACTTAGCAGTTTGGTTAGGTACCTCATGACACTATCCAAATGAAAAGTTGCTCTTCTCCACAATTGCAAGAAAAGTTAACTGACAATTTGTATGCAAATATTAAAATGACGAAAGCTGCTTTGAAAATGGGTCATCATTGCTGCTCAGTTATATCAAAAATCGTAAAACATGCAAAGATTAAAAACGAAGCAACAACAAATAACAGCATAACAAGGCAATTGCTTGTCAATGCCATCTCAATGCAGGACTTCCACCAACAACTCACAAAATTTCTGCATTGTGCGAGCAATTTAAAAAGTTGAGGATAAGCAGTGTTAACTCTGCTATATATATATATATATATATTATATATATATATATATATATATATATATATATATATATATATATATATATATATATATATATATATATATATATATATATATATATATATATATATATAAGCAACCGACAACTTATTATTATCTTATTTCCAATTATAGAGGAAACATAGATGTTTGCAATGCCTCAAACTCATTCTTTTATCTTTCTATTCAAAGAACTTTTCTACACAATTATAACATTTTTAATAAACTGCCAACACACCTTCCACTGACATTTATATTACTGGTCATTCTTTTCCAACGATCATTATTGGAAGGACCACACCGTTTCTCTTCCTAATCAAGCCTCCAAGAGGTTAGAAGTTCTTAAGTACCTTTAGTTCTGCACATCATCCCAATTGTTTGCTCTAAGACCCGCCGTACACAAGGAATAGCTTTGTATGAAAGTTTGTTCGTGCGTGTTTGGATTACCAGAAATTACAAAAAGAATGGAATTTATTTTTAACAAAAATTTGAAAATCAAAAAAACTTTCTGGTCACCTTTATTTTAATTTTAATTTCTATTTTATATTTCTATATATATATATATATATATATATATATATATATATATATATATATATATATATATATATATATATATATATATATATATATATATATATATATATATATATATATATATATAAATATATTTTATTGCTATTTCTTAAAATCACAACAAATTTCATACAAAAGTTGCTAGTGTATGGCTAGTCGAAAGATTTCATCTATTCTTGAGTGACATGCGTTTAACATAGGCCTATACTGAGTGGTTCAATTCATACAAATCTTCTGGAACGAGTAAAATTTTACTTTTTTATCCATGAGATCTTCAACTTTCAAAGATTCTTAGTTTCCAGCCATAAATAACTTGGATCACTCTCCCTTATCTCTCCTACATTAGGTACTGACCTTTTGAATTATGTTCCATTCTTACTCTCTTAAAAAAGGTTAATGTGACTCCTCATATATAGTCTCAACCTTTTTTTTTTTTTTTATCTAAATCTGATAGAAAATAAACACAATGCCTATTCCTTTAACAAAATAATTAAGAAAGGAATAAATATTTCGACTAAAAGTTCAAATCAGATAAGGTTTTAACCACTTGTTACCTGATAAGGTTCCTGCCCCAATTAAGAGAGCTTCTGCTATTGTATCTAGAGTAAGAGTTGGTCCCATGAGAGAAAGCCCTTCGGCAATATTATCTTGAACTTCTTTGTACGAGGAAGAATCAAGGGCGTATTGAGCTAAAAATCTTGCCTTATTTAAATCAATTAAAAGAAGAAAAAAGAACACTGCATCCCTGAAATAAGGAACAGTAATAATGTTGCCGAAATTATAAAACGATATATATATATATATATATATATATATATATATATATATATATATATATATATATATATATATATATATATATATATATATATATATATATATATATATATATATATATATTATATATGATGGAACAATTAAAAAAATTTCGATGATGACGATGAAATTGAAAAAAGTACATTTTAAAAAATTTTCATTACTTTAACAAATTTAACAATTTTATAACAAGGAAGATTAAATCCTCTCTTTTATTTATTCTTAATTCAAATGTGTAAATACAAGTAATTTTAATATATAGTATAAAATAAGAGTGCCCCTCTCGTTCTCAGCCTCAGTAAAATGTTACGTTATTTGTAATATCAGTTAATAAAATTTGCACCAAACAGATTTTGTGTGTGATTAGCGAGGTAGAATCATGAGGTCACGTGTCCAGCGGCAGCATGTATGAAATTGTGTCTTTCTTTGAAGATCGGGTCATTTCCAAGGGACTTAGGTGGCAAACTTCCTTAACACGAAAACGTATGTACGGGCCTGTTTTGATACTAAAGGCGATCATTTTCAACTGTTGTTGTGATGTCAGTACTATTCTCAAATATCAAGGTTTATTCGTGATCAACTTTCTTAAATTATGATCACTACTTTCATATCTATAAGCGCATATCTGGGACCGAAAGCAAGTGGGACACCCTGTAGTATCTTCAGTATTTTAATACGTGAGAATATAGCAGGCATTTAAAATTCTAGT
>SEYY01006361.1:102500-105000 GCA_009176605.1 Armadillidium nasatum | reverse complement strand
AAGAATCCTGTGCAACTACCTTCTAATCTTTTCTCTGCACAACTTTCTTACCCTAGACTTAATCTGTCTTCATTTTTAACATACACTACTAATAAGGTCTGTAAAACCTTTCCACTTTCTCTTCTACCAACTCATTTAGATATTAGCACTTAAAAGCATAACATTTTTTTTCCCTGGTGAAGTTTAATGTGAGTTTTGTTAGCTTTCAACAGGTTTTTATTAAAATAAATCTTTTTTTTTTTTGGGGGGGGGGGTGACTTTCTGACCCTTTCCAATAAAATCATTTTTTTTTTTAAAACTCTCCCTACCCTTTTTTGTTCATTTGTAATTTTGATAATGCTTCAAAGCTCATCATAATATGGATGTATATTGTAAATGATTACCTGTCCAAGCGATTCATGTGGCTTCATATAGTATTAAATATCTATATTCATTGTCAATATCCTATTCTAAAATCTACTAGTTTGCTCAACTACATAGAACGAAATAATAAACAAAATTAGTCGTTTGAAGATTTGAAAGGTGATTGAAAATATGTTATAAGTTAATTAAAGTGTTGAAAGAAAACATTAAACAAAACTATCAAAATGTTTATAATCGTAACAGAACTTGTTAAAGTTTGCACAAAGAATGAATATTAACTTCAATATTAATCTAAGAAATCAAAGTTCCATTAAACTTCATAATATGTATAACAAATCTAGTTCTATGGTGTAAGAAAAAAATATATTGGCTTTATAAACCGATCATATACATCATATAGTTTTATATGTACAGGAAACAATAATATATGGCATTCTGAAATACACTACTGTGAGTGTTGAAATGGAAAACCATATGAATATTATACTATTAATCCTAAAGTATAGGTGAGAAAAAAAAAAAAAAAATTTTTTTAAACTTTCCTAAAAATGCTTCTTATTTATGGAAACCAAGATGGAAATACATTTTACCTAATAATATGACCTTAATGATGATTTGTCGAGTGGGTCAGTGATCAGACTAAATTGACTGAAATAGTCAAACTATTGAAGAAATATTTAAGGAAATACTGAACATTTCAATAGCAACCTTTCAGAATTTATCTCAACCACAGTATAAATCATTAGTAAATAATTAAAATTATTATCCAATGTATTTTCTCAGATCCTTTTAAAATTCTTTTTAAAAAAATGCATAAAAATTAAAAAATTTAAAATCTGTAAATGAACATAGCAAAAAAAAAATCTTACCAAATAAATATTTAGAACCAAGACGACTAAGAATTTGAAATTGATGATATGTATATAAAAGAGCCCCACACCTGATTGCAGTCATGAAAATGATGTCAATGCCATGGTAATCCTGAAAGAAAAATATTTTCAAATTTATTTGAGTTATTTAATATTAATGAATCCTTATATCATTAATTACAATTTCAGATTAAAAGAAATCCAACATTTTCACTTTTTATTAAAGTTTTGAAGGTTTTATATGAAAAATTATGCATGTAAGTGTGTGTGCATGCACGCGCGAGTAAAAATAAACATTTTTATGTCCTAATTTTAATAAATAAAAGCATTTTAAATATTAAATTGTGTATTTTTCCTTTACATCTACATTAAGGCTTTGCTAGGAACAAACACAAAAAAGAACTCCATAAAAAAAAAAAAATTTAAATTCTTTCCTCTTGCCTATTATTATGTTCACAAATTAAGCAATGTAAGATAAACTTCTTAATTTTAAGTCTTAACATCTTTTATGCCTTGAAATAGCTTATATGACAGAAGGAATTGTAAATTTAAAATAAGGATTCCAAAGAATGAATAGAAATAATTTCTGGGAACATAAAAAATAGAGTAAAAACCTAGCTTGGGCCTGAAGATAAGAGTTGGAGGGAAAGATTATAAATAGAGGTAGAGGAATAGATAATTGTTTTTCTAACTGGAATTTATTAGAAATAACATGAGAGCAAAGAATTAAAATATAACAGCAACAATTATGACTATCTTCAAGCACCAGAGGTCTAAGCTTGGAAATATTATTTATCAGAACAGTGAAAAATTTTCAACCTGAAAACACTTCACTTTCAAACAAATAATTATTCATGCATTATCAATAGGTATGATGAACCATCGCCCAACTGGCTCTTTTTATACATGACAAAATGTATTTAAAGAAATCAGCAGCTTCAAAATATAGCCCATACCAAACACAAAATAAAGAACATATAGTAAAAGTGGTGATGAAAGTAGTGAAAGATTTATTGGTGTATGATCACCATAAAATATACTTTGGGGAGGGGTAGATGTAATGTGTGAGTTAGTGGTAAGTCAGTGTGTGTAGTTAAGTAGTTAACATCTTTTAACATTTCTTCATTTAATATCTTCATTATTACTGAATTAAATATTCATGATATTACTTTCAAGTTTCTTCTATTATAAAATGAATTTGCGGAATGGGGTAGAAGTTGAATGAAATAAAAGTGTGTGCAGGTATGTAGTTAAGCAATTACAATTAC
>SEYY01006361.1:87500-100000 GCA_009176605.1 Armadillidium nasatum | reverse complement strand
TTGAAAGGATTTAATTATGAGAAGATAAGTTGTTGTTCTGAAAGTCCTAATTTTTGTAGTAGGATGTTTGATGTTTTAAACAAAATGTTGTAACACAGTTCCTTCATAAAAATCATTATATTCCAGAATTCTGTTAGGAGGATTTTCTGTATTTGAGAAATTAAGATGTACTAAAAATTGTGCTTGAAACCTCTCCTCCTTGAAGGCACTGATATCTGTACTTTTCTAAATACATCATAAACTGTATCCAACAGTTCATTTGGAGAAAGTTTTTGGTGGATTAGCATGTAAAATTTTATAAAAGTCTTTGATCTGATTATGACTAAGAAGTCATGATTAGAAAGATGTCAATATTATCAGCACTAGAAGATATTGGACTTTAAAACCTACGGTATGTACTTTTCTTAATCAAACCTATATTAGTAAATGCCCTTTTGCTGTTACTAGCCTACTACTACTACTACCACTTCACTTGGTACAGGGTTACTTTGATTATTACTTACATATATGATAAATTGCTTTATCTTTAAATTTTCCCATTTCTACCTTCTTTTTATAATGCTAGCAGTCTTTTGTCTAAAAAGGATAGGAATTAGCATAGTTCACACACTTGGTTCTCCAAATTTGCACAGAAACGTCATTCAAGATCGTCTCACCTGAACAAACCTGAAAATTTTTACTACCATATCTAAATCTTTAGCATTTGAAACACTGTAAAACATTGGTTAATAAGACATATAACTAGGGATTGGCCAGACTTTTTTTTTAGTATCTACCTATCAGGTAAAAATAAAATTCTTAATTATAAGAACATAAAATTTTCAAATTATTAAAATATCAATGCTGTATCTTTTTATACTCATTTCTATATAATAGTACAGGTCTATGTCTATTCATGTTAATTAATATAGATATTAGAAAATTTATTAACATAACTACATTTATTAACATAACTACAAACATGAAATAAAATTTTTAAGCTTCTGAAAAAAAAATATATATATATATATATATATTTTTTTTTTTTTATTTCTCCTCTGGTGGGCAAAGGCCAGAGGCCTACCAATGTTCCACCAGAGTTGGGAGGAAAGTCGGAAACATGGTCAAATTAAAGGCTGACATGACCTGATACAAGGCGTTTAAAGGTGCCTAAGTCATAGGAAGTTGGGAAAATAGATGAAAGAAGTGTGTTCCAGACTTTACCAGTAGAGTACATGTAAGATTGAGCATTGCGGTTAAGTCTGGGGTCTGAGAGTTGGACAGAGAAAGGATGAGACTGTGTAGAAAGACGAGTCGCACGAACCCTTCTTAATGGAGGAGGTATGCGGCGAGAGAGTTCAGATAAGCAGTGTCCATTGTAATAGCGATAGTATAGAGAGAGTGACGCAACATTTCGATGGGCAGAAAAAGATTGGAGTGAATTAGTGAGAGCAGGAGAATTGATAAGGCAAAAAGCTCTAGACTCCACCTTTTCCAGGAGAGCTGTGTGTGATGCATACTCCATACAGGGGCGAACAACACCCCTATACAGAGCAAGCAACTGGGGTGGTGTGAAGAAATATTGAAGGTGCCTCAGAACACCCAACCTCTTAGAAGCTTCTTTAGAAAGAGAGGTAATGTGATCTTTCCAAGAAAGATTATGAGAAAAAGAAAACCGAGAATATTAAGGAGAGATGAAGGTTTGAGTTGCGTGTTTTCGAAGAAGATATCATAGTTGTGTGGAAGATTGTGTCGAGTAGAGAGATGGAGGAATTGAGTTTTTGAGGCATTGAAAACAACCCATGTTTTCTTTGCCCCAATTTGAAATGAGAGATAGATCAGAGGTTAGTTGCTCCAAGGCCACCCTCTTATATATATATATATATATATATATATATATATATATATATATATATATATATATATATATATATATATATATATATATATATATATATATATATATATATAATAATACCATAAAATGGGGTAAAACTAAACAATTTTTCAAACATTTTGACTTTCAAAAGGAGCGAAAAATTGGGATTACACAACATAACTATCATTATTTTAAGAAATATGAACCTTTCTGAATTATATTAATATAAAAAAGTATATGGAAATACGAAAATTAATATTTTTAAAATTTTTTAAAATTGCAGTTGATGAAAAAATGAAATGGGGGGAAAACTAACCAATTAATATTTAAAAATGACTTCTGTAGTGCTTTTTATTAATATAAATGGATAAGAATAGTAGTATAGATTATCTAGAAATAATTTGAAGAAAAAAAAATTATTGGAAGCATGTTTGAACACGTTTGGACATGCGTATGGTAGCAAAATTTATGCAAATTTTTCAGCATATTCTTTTTGAAATACTTGAAATTTTCATGGCTGCCCAAAAAAAGTAGAATTACAGGAAATATCCAGTAATCATGAAACCAAATTTTTTCTGTAAAAAATTATATTTTTGGGCATAACATATTTCCTTCCCACGATGAGTTCCTAAAATATTTTTTATTTAGAACAATTTTTTGTATACCCAATAATATTGATACTGTGCATGGGAAATTTTAAACAATTTTCCCATGCACAGCACCAAAATTGTTCTAAATAAAAAATGTGTACCTCACCTAACTATGCAACTTCTGAAAATTTCATGAAACTTGTCATGGGTAGAAAAACGTTATGCCTAAAAATATTTTTAAAATTTTTCATTTTATGAAATGTCAAATTTTTTTGGGGGGGGGGGGAAAAAATATTTTTGGGCATAACTTTTTGTCTAGAAAATAATGTCTGCTATGGACTCGAATCAACAACCTTTAAGATGGTAAGTCTAGTGTGCTAACTATTACACTGCAGCAGTACAAAAGGAAATCACATTGGAACTTGCTCATGATTTACTTTCATGATGTCAAGCCTAATGGACTCCACCAACTGCAATAGCAGGCATTATTTTCAATATAGAAATAGTCTGTGAAAGGTTATGGCAGACTTTAAAATCTTGTATATGATTGTCTGCGAGTGATGGATTCGACCTTTGACCACACTGCAGTCAGGGGAGTCCTTTGGACTTGACATTGTGAAAGTAAATCATGAGCAAGTTCCAATGCGAATTCCTTTTGTACTGTTATAGCATAGTGGTTACCATACTAGACTTACTATCTTAAAGGTTATTAGTTAGAGTCCAATAGCAGATATTATTTTCTATATAGAAATAGTCAATGAGAGGTTTTAGCAAACTTTAAAATCTTGTATATGACTGTCTGCGAGTAATAGACTCAACCTTTGACATTGTTGCCCTTTGCTAGAGTTGCAGTCGGGGTAGTCCTTTGGGCTTCATGTCGTGAGAGTAAATCATGAGCAAGTTCCAATGTAATTTCCTTTTGTACTGTCATAGCATAATGGTTAGAAAGCTAGACTTACCATCTTAAAGGTTGTTGGTTCTAGTCCAATAACAGATATTATTTTCTATATTGAAATAGTCTGCGAGAGGTTATAACAGACTTTAAAATCTTATTATATATATATATATATATATATATATATATATATATATATATATATATATATATATATATATAATATATATATATATATATATATATATATATATCAGTATTTCAATATATCAAAGGTTTATACAACTTCTTAATATTTATTGAATAAATAATATATAGATATGTTGCTATAACAATATTAAAATTGATATTTCATAATAAAATATAATGAAAAGAAAATTCTCTACTACAAGATGTACAACGGGCAAACCTCCTATAGAAATATGCTACTTTGTTATAAACTATTCAAATAAAATTCTTGAATTTAATATTAAAACTGACCATTCTCGAGTTTTAAACTGAAATTGATAATTCTCAAATTCAATACTGAAATAAAAATCAGTCCATCATTATTTCAAATTATGGCATACAAACTCAATATGTATATCTTTTAATAGTAAAAAATTTAAAGTTTTTAGTCTATTACTCAAAGTAATATTTAAGACTCAATCAGGCTTTATTTAATGTTAATATGTAATGATTTTATTATATCATCAACATTCATGGGAAAGGGGTATAAAGATAGAACACCCTTAAAATTATACATTCATATACTATGCTTTTATTATTTTTGTCTATCAGGTTTCATTAGGACCTCCTTAATTAATTGGGTTTTTAATTTTGTTAATAGATGTTATAGTTTAAACTATCCTACCATGAACTAAACAATTACAAACTTCTTAAGCTTTTCATTCATTTTAATAGCAATCTAATTATCTGCCAATTGCAAACTAATGGGTCTGGTATGCAAAAGTTAAGCTATACTATATACAAATGATAGCCTTAAACTAAGGCAAGCCGGAAAAACTAAAAGAAAAATTAGAAATTTGAAAGGTATGAACCACATAAAAAAAAAAAAATATATATATATATATATATATATATATATATATATATATATATATATATATATATATATATATATATATATATATATATATATATATATAGCTAATTATTCTTATCAAACTTGCACTAGTTCGACCTAAAGCTAACAGTAAGCACAATGCATCCCCACGTCAAATACCAGATACGGTTGAGCTGTACACACATTCAATTCCTGAGATAAAACGAAAAGTCGTGGTATAAATTAATGTCACTGTGATTTCCTAACAAAAAGATAAACTTAATTTATAGATAAGGTAGTAAAGCATTATCGAGATAATATGAATCAGAGTATGGATCAGTTTTTTAAAAAATCAGAGTCGACTGAAAAGAAAAAAAAAATATGAAACAGCATTGGGCACTCTATGCACTTTCTCCAAACCATTCGCTATATTTCACTAAGGAAGTTAAGTCAAAAAAAGGATTGAATTTCTAAATATCTCTCACAGTTAAAATTTCTACTGATATTTTTAGCAGAAGTTTGATTATACTTTTATAAATAATTTTTGTTTTTTATTTTTACAACTTAGAACCAATTTTATTCAATCTTCAGCTGTTGATAAATGGCAAAATTTGCCCATTTAATGGTGCCACGTTGTCAATTGGCAACTCCATAAATCTTAAAGTCTATGATAAATCTACTCCGGTGAATGCAACATGATCTCTATGAGCGGATTTGGGTGGTGTGTGAAACGGAATGTGTTTGTGACTACCAAAAGGACATTTTTTTCTCTTCCCTCCCTGTAATGGAATAGTAAATGCTGCTTGTTGGCGAGATCAAAATCAAAATCAAAATTAAAACTCATCCAATTAATTTTGGTCATCGAGGTTTTTTTTGGATTGAGGAATTGGGATGTTAGTCTAGCTCATCGTCTGCCTGGAGAAACTGTATATACCTTTAGTAGGTGTTCAGAAAAAAGACAAAAAATCTACAAATTATCATAATTTGTCTTTAAACTATAGATACCTTTAAAGCCGTTTGTAAATTGCCATTTCTTACAGATTTTTTATAGCAGAAAATCATTGTTGATATTTTGCAGTAAGTTATCAATCTTTAGAAAAATTAGTATTTTTTTAAGATATTTAGGGTAGGAGATCTTTATTTTTTATTGCCGTTAATTACTGTGGTGCTTGTAGTCGATTTAAAACTAAATCATGTGCAATTTAGTCTTGAATATTGACTTTATTCTTCAAAATTTTCACTCAATAAATACTTCAGAGCGAATTCTTTCAAAGACTGCATAAGGCAATAATATTCTATATCTAAAATTATTTGGCAAAATTATGTATTCAATTTATTTTTCAAAAAAAAGTCCCGGAATTGTGCAAAATTTATTCTCTTTAACTGTAGAAAATACAATAATTAATTTGGTTCTACTTCCTCACGTTTCTTCCTATTTTGCAAACAGTGTCAACTCTAGTTTTTCTTTTTCCCCTTCCCTCCTCTAATATCTTCTGATAACACAACTGTCGTTTTACTTTATGTTGAAGCTGAACTCTTTGTTTCTAATTCCTCCTTTACGATTCTGAAGCTATTCTATCTCCTCCAACTCCTTCCAATTCATTTATGACTAACATTGTAATTTCTTCTGAAGAATTTATTTCTGCTTCTTTATGATTAACACTTAAAAGCTGGTTCTGATAGTGTTCTTGCTGTGGTTCTAAAAATTTGTGTTTCTGAACTTGCACCTTGCCTTGATAAACTATTCCGTGTCTGTCTTTCTACTTCAACCTTCCCTTCTTGCTGAAAACGTGCGCTCTTTAAGCATGTGCTGAAAAAGGAGGACCATTCTCAACCCCTTTAACTATCTTCCTATTTCTTTAACTTCTGTTCTTTCTAAAGATTTCGGATCTTTTTCCTTAATTAACAGAAATATTTGGAAACATTTCAATTTTCCTAATCTACTCTCTGATCGCTGGTTTGGTTTTGGTAAGAGACGCTCTATTGGTGATCATCTTTCTCTTTTCTCTGATTCTTCTTCCTCCGTTATTCGGCATTTCGGCGAATCTTTTGCTGTGAAGCTAGACATATCGAAAGCCTTGAATAGAGTCTGGAACAGAGCTCTAATTTTTTTATTTCCCTCTTTCAGCATCTATGCTTCTCTCTGTGACTTTTTCTCTGATTTCCTTTCCAGCTGTTCTTTAGCAGATGTTGTAGAGGGACACTGTTCATCCTATAAAAATCAATTAATAGTGATGCTTCTCAGGCATCTATAAAATCTTCAAAAAGTTTGCACCTCACGGGCATTGTTCTGTTCGAGAAGTGGAACTTTTAGGTAGTTTCTATCTAGGATTCCGTCCATACATCAAACCAAAGTCCTCAAGCATCTGAGACAATCACCCTACCGTCATGCCAAGGTAGAGAAATACTATTTCTCTTATTTTATCCCCAATCCAATCCTATTCCGATGAGACCATCCTTCATTATTCCTTTCATTTTGAAATGCGTCACATCCAACAGCAAGAAAATTGACGCTTGGAGAACTAGCCTTTGATCTTTCTCGAATTTTTATTAGGACAAAGAAATCATGGCTGTTTTTTAATGCCATAAAAATTCAGTTCTTTCATCTTTCTACTCAACATATACTTCCATACAATTATAAAAAAAATTTGTAAGCACATAATTCAAATCGTAGTATGTCCATGATATTCTTAGTGCTTCTTTTCTCTTGATCTTTCTTTAAGAATCATATTATTTCTCTTTCTAAAGACGCTTCTTAGAAGTTCAGCGTTCTGAAACTCCTTCAAAATTTCTTCATACCACCCTAATTGATTTGTCTTTATAGGGGAATTGTTGGTCCCTGTATGGAGTATGCCTCAGACAGCTCTATCTGAATAGGTGACGTCTAGACTTCTAGGGTTTTATTTTATCAACTCTTTCGTTCTCACTAGCTCTCTCCAGTCTCCTTATGTTTGTCGAACTTTATTCTATCACTATTACAACGAACTAACGGAATCTACTGTTCTAAACTCTTTATCTATACCTCCTTCATTGAAAAGGACTCGTGCCACACTAGTTTCAACACAGTCTTAGCCTTCCTCTTTCTAAATTTCTAATCCCATAATTAACCATTATGTTCAATTACATGTACTCCACTAATGAAGACTGGAGAACACTCTCGTTATGAGTTTTCCCTACTTTTGACTTGCACATCTTCCTACTTTAATCAGACTTTAATCTGGTCCCGGTTGATAAAAATTTAACAGCTCTGGTGGGAATATGTATATATTTATACTATATATATATATATATATATATATATATATATATATATATATATATATATATATATATATATATATATATATATATATATATATATATATATATATATATATATATATATATATTGAGAAGGGCTCGTGTGACACGACTTTCTACACAGTCTCATCCTTTATCTGTCCAACTCTCCGACCCCAGACTTAACCGCTATGCTCACTCTTACATGTACTCTACTGGTAAAGTCTGGAACACACTCCCTTTATCTGTTTTCCCAACTTAATTAGACTTGTACACTTTTAAACGCCGTGTATTGGGTCACGCCGGCCATTAGCTACCCGATTTCGTATGCTCACCAACTCTGATGGATTATGGTAGGCCTTTGGTCTTTGCCCACCAGAGGAGACATATATATATATATATATATATATATATATATATATATATATATATATATATATATATATATATATATATATATATATATATATATATATATATATATATATATATATGTGTGTGTGTGTGTGTGTGTGTGTGTGTGTGCGTGTGCGTGTGCGTGTGCGTGTGCGTATTGAAAAAGCTTTGAGCTATCCATAAGAAAATAATTTATCTCCGACAATTCTCAACTTTTTAATCTTTGTTCATTTAACGTTTTGAAATTTTTTCTCCTATTTATAAAACGTTCCTTATGAACCTACAACTTATAAAGAATCAAAATGCTTCTTTAGGCTTAGGTTTCTTTATATTGGACCAAGCTCATGTGTCTGATATTTAAAAGGGAGTGTCTGTTAAAAAAGAACTAATTTTTTTCAGAACATAGTTTATTAATTTTACAATACAGGTATTGGATAATACAATTAAGCAAACTAAGGAGAAACTGAAGAGGTGCAAAATGTGTTTTAGAAAATATACTTTTTTTCTTGATATAATAACATTTTCTGCTTAAACTGGCCAATTCATTCACAATCTCCTCGCAAGAGACTGTAACATTAATATATCTGTGGATATTTAACAAAGTGAGATCATATATTAGTTACTCCGAGATGAAATATCTAAAATATATTTTTAGCCCGGATTAGGTGGAGAACGATCCCTATGTTGTCGCGCTTTCTGACAAACAAAACTCAGAGTTTTTAAACGTTTCTTTACATTGAAGACTTCTTACTGTAGGATATCATTGTTTTCGTTTCGGTTCACTAGATATTGTAATTACTGAATTTAGCAAATTTTCAGAATTCTTATTTTAAAATTATTGTTTGTTGCAAACTTTTAAAAGGAAATTATGTATTATAATTCTAGGATCATGGATTCAGAGTTAAGTGGAAAAAGATTTACAAGTAGAATGTTATATAAAATGTTGAATAAACAGATTCATTTGTTTTGTTTAAAGATGTTACTTTTCTTACCTAAAATATTTTTTGTGTATTAATTATAGTAATTAACAAAAAAGAAAGTAAAGAAACCCCATTATGGGGGGAGGGGGAATGTTAACTCCCTTTGCCTCTATATGCATAATAACATTTGAGAAATTCTTTTTGTTGATCTTACACAATCAGTTAAGAATCATTTAAGAAATTATTTACCGATTTTCGGTGAATTATTTCTTTAATTAAAAACAATCACTCTGTTGTTAACTGATGATTAAGATTATATAAAAAATATATATATTTAGTGTTTCGTTCTTACATCGTTTATAGATTCATTTTTGCAGATTATAACATCATTTATGTGGTAATACTAGTCTATAACTAAAGAATGAAGTAAATTAAACAAATGATATTACGTTTTCAATCAATCTATCAATTTCCAAGGCAAAAATTCCTCTACTTTTGTAATAAACTTTCGACTCCAAAATTTATTTTCAAAATTTATTTTCGACTCAAAAATTTTTCTGTGGAGGTAAACGTAAAATTCTGAAATCTCTATTCCTAGAACATTTAATGGTAACCTGCTATTTGTCGGAAATGAAGAAGCGCCATCTGTAGAGTTTGAAACAAATTTTTGAAACTCATCGACAGGAAGCGAACTACTCAACATCGGAATAGATTTTCACCTTTTTAACTGTTGCCTAATTCTTTAAATTAGTCATTGCCACTACGAGCTATACATAAAGTATTTTCATCATCCTCTTTTATAATTTTACCTTATAATTTATACTTCTTGTTAATATAATTACATGTTTAATGGACTTTGGTACTTATATACTCGTATATTAAGTACTTATTTACCTGTTTTATCGTGGCTCAAACTGTAGAATAATTAAATGACGTGCATGAAGGTGTCGGTTCGATCCCACTTGGGGATCCTAGGTATAAGCTACCTAGAAAAGTTTTTTCCTCGAATAGTCGAATAGGGCAATACCCGAAAAAATAAATAAATAAAGTACAGGTGAATATTCTATTTATCGCTTCGAAATGCCTATATGTGAAAAGAAGTGAAAAGAAGTTTACTTTCTTAATTTACTTCCAATTTAAAACATAAAAATTATAAAGAACAGCATTTTGAAAGATATCTACAGTATATTATTTTTCTTTCTATAGTACCTGCTCTTAAATAAATTTGAACTTGTGAAAATTTATTTTATTAAGATTTCAATTTTACTTCATTTTTCATAACTCATTTCATTATCACGTTACACACACACACACACACACACATACACACACACACACACACACACACACACACACACACATATATATATATATATATATATATATATATATATATATATAATATATATATATATATATATATATATATATATATATATATATATATATATATATATATATATATATATAGGCTTAGGTGGAGATTGTTTCTGAGTTTCGATATTTTTTATATCGATATTTTTTTATGTCGATATTTCCGATTAATCGATATTTTCATACCTATACTTAGCCCTAGGCTACTATGTCGTGCAAACGTTCTTGTGTACGTTAGGTCTCTTTTACGGCAAATTCTTGTGTAGGTTAGGCCTCTTTTTACGGCAATTTCGGTAGTTCAGGTTATGATAAGTCGAATTAGGTTCTGCTAGAAAAGTAAGTAATAATAATTGTGTATGTATAGTAATACTACCTCTGGCAACTCTCTTGTTTACGATAGGCTTCTCCGATATTTTCGATTTTCGATATTTTTTAACAATCGAAACTCAGAAACAATCTCCACCTTTACCATATATATATATATATATATATATATATATATATATATATATATATATATATATATATATATATATATATATATATATATATATATATATATATATATATATATATATATATATATATATATATATATATATATATAATATATATATATATATATATATATATATATATATGTGTGTGTGTGTGTGTGTGTGTATATGTGTGTGTGTATGTGTGTGTGTGTATGTGTGTGTTTGTATTTATGGACATTGTTCGTTTCTCCAGTACGTGATCAAACCAAATCAAACCACAATCTAAATATTAGGCTGTGATCAAACACCTAAATCATAATACTCGTAAAAAATACCAAAATTTACAAGAGAGTTGAAAAAGAAGATAAGAGATGACGCAAGCCAGTGACTGACGTCATCAGTTTTCAAAATGGCAATTCACTTAATTTAATAAACTTATAAACAACAAAGTTATTTAAAGAAAATGATAAACAATAATATTTATTTTGTTCAGTTCTTGCCACATAATTTATTCTTATTTGCTAATTAATTTCGGAAATATTTGTAATAGAAATTAAAAAAATATATACATATATATTTTATGATATTGCTGTACAATTGTATAATAATACGAGTTATTTTTAATTGAGCAATTATACTAATAATAATAAAATCACATCTGTCATATAATAATAATAATAATAATAATAATAATAATAATAATAATAATAATAATAATAATAATAATAATAATAAAATCAAAACTGTAATAACTGTATCATCTGATGACATTGTGATTTACAATAATAATATCAAAATTAATAATAATTATAGTATTTCAAATACTACTACTACAATTAATAATAATAATAATAATAATAATAATAATAATAATAATAATAATAATAATAATAATAAAATGAAGGCTAGTAGTATACATGGCGACTTCGACAGAAAAATGGTCTGACTGAATTTTGATTTGCAATTGCAGATCATTCGGCTCAAATCAACCTCACACTCTTTCCTGACACCACTTTGAAAGGTTCAATCCATCGAAATTGGAGTCAAGTCGGGGCAGTCGGCTCCTGTGAGGTACCTTGAACCTCTCAAAATCGATTTCAGGAAGTTTCCTGAACTTGCAAAATTGCTACGTTCAACTCACTCTCTTTCCTGATCCTTTTCTGAGGTTTAGTTCGGCTGAAATCGACTCGAATCGGGGAAGTTCGGGTCCGAGGAGGGTAAATGGAGGGTCCATGAACCGACAAAAAAGGTCGGGAAGGTCCCCGAGATTGCATCATCGCGCGCAATTGAAGAAAAAACCATTAGGCCATTTTACTGTCGAAGTCTCAAACTATACTACTAAGGCGAACTAGCTGTACCACCTACTATTAACATCTATTTAAAAAATTATAATAATAGTAATAGTACAGTCAGGGTTAGTTGTAAATGAACTAATATAATTATAGGCCTATAGACAATAAAACATTTGGAATTGACGTGACTTCAAATATATATAATATATATATATATATATATATATATATATATATATATATATATATATATATATATATATATATATATATATATATATATATATATATATATATATATATATATATATATAGTAAAAATTACAAAATAAAAAATTTATAATAAAAATAGTTTATTATTTCTCTCAAAGA
>SEYY01006361.1:72500-77500 GCA_009176605.1 Armadillidium nasatum | reverse complement strand
TATATATATATATATATATATATATATATATATATATATATATATATATATATATATATATATATATATATATTATATATATATATATATATATATATATATATATATATATATATATATATATATATATATATATATATATATATATATATATATATATATATATATATATATATATATATATATATATATATATATATATATATATATATATATATATATTATGGACATTAGAGGGTTTTATTTGTGCTTTTACAGATATTATGTTTGTGTGAAAGAATTTGTCACGTAAATAGAATGATAGATGAAGGAATTGAGTTTAGAGGACTAAAAACAATCCTGGTTTCTATGCATCAATTAGAAATATAAGGAACCGAGGTCAGCTGTCCCAAGTTCGATCTCCTAACAACGTTTATTTGAATTTGAGTCGGTCTTCTTTCCAAATGATATATATATATATATATATATATATATATATATATATATATATATATATATATATATATATATATATATATATATATATATATATATATATATATATATAATATATTATAATATTATATAATATATATTTTATATATATATATATATATATATATATATATATATATATATATATATATATATATATATATATATATATATATATATATATATATATATATATATATATATATATATATATATATATATATATATATATATATATAATCGACGAATGAATGGTTTTAGCTCTCAGCAATTTGTCATCGTAATGTTTGTAAATTAAAAATTAGGCTTCAAGTTAGATATAAATAACTATCAAATTGAATTAAAGTTTTAGAAAGAGTAATAATTTTGTTGGCATTTTCCAGATTCTGACTTACAGCTTGATGAAAGAGCATCAGAGGCGTCAGAGGCATCCTTCGGTAGCCAAATATAGAGGGAAAGTTCGACGATGTTTTTGTATCTAAATGACAACTTTTTTTTTTTTTATTTTTTTTTTTTTATCAAGAAAAAAGAGAAAAAAAAAAAAAAAGAAAAGAAAAAAAAAGGACTGTTAATGAGGCCCATAGAATTTTTGTTTGGAATAATTTAATGATTAACGCAATTACTGTTATCTAAGTCTTATGATAAGAGACGTGGGAATCCTGCTTTATTAAGTTTTTCTCTATTTTATTAGAAATTATTTCTTTTAAAGAAAAAAAATACTATTTTTAATAAATCCTCTTATTTATTGTTAATTTATATTAATTCATTGTTACATATCAGTATATATATATATATATATATTATATATATATATATATATATATATATATATATATATATATATATATATATATATATATATATATATATATATATATATATATATATATATATATATATATATATATATATTGTTTGTTTTAAAACTAAATTTTTTATTAATTAAACGTCTTCATTTTAATTTTAATTAAATTGAAGCAAATTTTTACAGCATGATGTAAACTTTATTGTAACCAATAATCATTTTCTCGAGGACAGATATAGATACCCATTTCATACAAGGATGAACAAGACTTGTACCAAGCAAGCAACTTTGGTACAAGAGGAAATTCCAAAGACTCCTCACAACACCTTTTTAAAAGCTTCTTAGCGAGAGATATGAAGTAACCCATTCAAGAAAGACCACTAGGAAACATTGGAAACGTAAGATGTTAAAGTGATAGGACAGGAGTTAGAGGGTTGATTGAGATTGATCCTCTTTATCACGTTCAGGTTGAATGGGTACAAGCTTCAGATGAATGGATAAGTCAAATTGGACATTTTAATTAAATTTAATAAAGCATTTTAGATGAAATATGAAATTTGCACTCGAATCATGTCCACAGAATGGATAAGTCAAATTGGACATTTTAATTAAATTTAATAAAGCATTTTAGATGAAATATGAAATTTGCACTCGAATCATGTCCACATATATATATATATATATATATATATATATATATATATATATATATATATATATATATATATATATATATATATATATATATATATATATATATATATATATGGTTTAACTCTGCTTGTTTTTATTCTATCAGCAGCAGGGATGCTGCCTTCAGGGATTACCGTCATCTTCAAACTCCAGAAACTCATTCAACTTCTATTTCTTCCCGGAATCGTGCAAAATCTATTCTCTGAAACACCAGAACACATTTTTCCGGAAAAAAAAAGCAATAACCTTTCTGATTCTTCTTCCTCACGCCCTTTCTAGCATTTTGCAAAAAATGTCGACTATAATTTTGCTTCTTCCCTTTTTCCTCCTCTAGTAATTTTTGACCATATGCTTCTGACGGTACAATTGCCATTTTGCATCCTTTAAAGCTGAGCTCTTTTCTCATACTTTTACCTCTAATTCAACCTTCGACGATTCCGAAGCTATTCCTCCTCCTTCAACCCTCTCCAACTCATTTTTTCCTAAGATTATAATTTCTTCTAAAGACATCATTTTATCTCTCTCTGAGCTTATCACTAAGAAATCGTATGGTCATGACAGTATCTCTCCTGTAGTTCTCAAAACCTTTGCTTCTGAGCTTGTACCCTACCTTGGTAAACTATTTTGTCTTTGTCTTTCTACTTCAATCTTCTCTTCTTTTAAATTTAAAATTTTTTAAATTTTTAAATTTTATGATTTTTTCACAATCTTTGAGTCTTCATGAGAATAACTGCATTTTCTTTTCTTTCGCTGTTCCTATCATCTTGAATAAAGATCTCCTGATGAGAGATCGAAAGCTTGGTGATGGTTTTAATAGATTCCCTTCTTTTTTACTATTTGTTACTTCGTTTTAATTTTTTATGCTTTTATTGTTTTAAAAGGTTTGCTCATAATAGGGTTTATTGATGAAGTAAATATTATGGTGTTAACATTTCATTAGCAATTATATATATATATATTAGGGATGGAGTGAAGTATCGGTATCGGTATCGGTATCGGCAAGTATCGGCATATTTTCCGATACCGGTATCGGTATCGGTATCGGCAAAAAATTTGTATAGGAGTAAAGTATCGGTAGTGGTATCGGTAGTAGTATCGGCAAGTATCGGCATATTTTCAGGTATCGGGTATCGGGTATCGGCTTCGGGGAATGTTTAGGTATCGGTATCGGTATCGGTATCGGTGAAAATTTTGGTATCGCTCCATCCCTATAATATATATATATATATATATATATATATATATATATATATATATATATATATATATATATATATATATATATATATATATATATATATATATATATATATATATATATATATATATATATATATATATATTAAATTTTAGTCAAAGGAATTATAAAACAGGTATCCAAGTCGTGTACTTCATGACTTTAATTAGACACATATATGATAAATACATTAACATTAATAAAAAGTATTTAATGTATATATATATATATATATATATATATATATATATATATATATATATATATATATATATATATATATATATATATATATATATATATATATATATATATATATATATATATATATATATATGTACTTCAGTTACTTTATTAACAGGCATATATCTAATAGTAACAAAAACAAAAAGTTAATAAATTAAATATATAACATATAACATATAATAATATAAAAAAAAAATATATCTTTGGATAATTATGTGAACTCAAAATCTATAATTCTACAAGTAAATTCGGAGAAAAGCTAGCATGAAATGTAGTAATTGAAATCACAAAAGAAGAAACAGGGTCACCGCACGCCTGCTGAAATGGCAATCTGCATTGGGATTTTAATACTCCAATTTCATTTGAGTTCATGTAGCTTTACTTTCAAATTTGCCCTTTGTTCCATGCTTTGTGTAATATTTTCTATTCCTTTTGATAAGTATATAGATAAATTTAGATATATTATATATATATATATATATATATATATATATATATATATATATATATATATATATATATATATATATATATATATATATATATATATATATATATATATATATATATATATATATATAATATATCAAGGTATATAGTCGTAATTCGTAATTCGTAAGTAAACTTCGTTATTTAAGCCTCAGCATCTTCTTCACCCGTTGTTCTGAGGCCAAAAAATCTGAGAAATGCGCACGGAAATAACGTATCACATTGATCATAAGGGGAACGAAGACCAATGGGACCAGTGGTAAGAAATGGCGGCAAAGGAATGGGTCGGAAGAAACTTCCGAAATTAAAATTAGGAATTGTAAAGGACCTCACACCTTTATTCGACGATTGCAGAAATGTTTCTGGTAATCTAGCCATGTTAGCTCTTGAAATTAATGACAGAGTAATACAGAGAGGAATCAAAATATGACAGTTCATTTTGTTTTTTCTTTTTTGTAACGATAAATGTGATAGGTTCTGGAGGAGAAAGATCGTTTCCCTTTTTTCCCTTATTAAGGTCGTAAATGCAGTTTCTGCATAGATAAATAGCAATTTCGTTTTGCCGATGAGATGTAGCCTTTCGAGAAAATAAAAATTCAAAACAAAGTTTATATAATATATCGGTAGAATTTCACCGTTTAGTCTTTTAAGAATTGAAATATTTGCACCAAAACGTCACAAATTTTTTTTTAACAGCATGAATATACTGTCAGAGTTCTCAATCTGTTACTGAATGTTTCCTTTTAATAATTTGATAACTTAAACGTACTTTTTTTCTTTCATAAGTTAATAATATTGGCCAATTTTAAGAAATCATTTTTGAAACATTTGAATGACAAAGGTTAGCTTTCACAATTCAATAAATAATAAATGACACACATACACACACACAGTCACACACACACACACACACACACACACATATATATATATATATATATATATATATATATATATATATATATATATATATATATATATATATATATATATATATATATATATATATATATATATATATACATATTAAAGGGAATAGCAAAAAAGGTCAAAGGT
>SEYY01006361.1:37500-70000 GCA_009176605.1 Armadillidium nasatum | reverse complement strand
ATTGGACAGAGAAAAATTGAGACTGTATATTGACGATTTGCATGAGCTATCCTCAGGAAAGTTATTATACGAATACAGAATTCGGATGAACAGATTCTGCTATAGTAGCGATAGTGTAAGGGCAAAAAGTTCATCTTTATGTTTCATTTACTGCTATTCCCTTTTTCCCCTCTCCCATCACTTTTGAATCACCTATCTTTGGAGGTGATTGAAACGCTCTGGGTCAGTTAAGGATATATTTTCTTGTTATCTTCTACAATGTTTACCTACTTTCTTCCAAATTTCACTCCTTTGAGCTCCACCCATCCTTTGATAAGTATTTATTCCTAACCGAAACTTAAGGGTTTGAGCTTTCGAATAGCAGATAATAATTTTTGTCAGTAACTGTTCCAAATCTCTATTTTCCTCCAAATGCCATTTTCGTGTCGATCAGTTTGTTCTCATGTTTTTCTTTTCCAAATATCTTGCCTATACAATTATATTCCTCTTCGTGTTATGTATTTCCTAACTTCTCTAAGCATCCTTAAATCTTTAACTAGCAGGATTTGCAGAACTACAAATGAACGATTTAAAAGATGAGTATTATAACCTACTAACCAGAAATAGCCAAATATGTGCCTTATTGATAAGTTACATAGAGCACATTTTTGATTTGTTTTATTTTCTACAATACCTTTCAAATATACGAGTATTATTAATAAAGTGAATGAAAGATTGAATGTAAAAAGCAATTAAATGTGTGGTAAGTATTTTCAGTTTTCTGTAAAAGAATCTTCAGCAAAAAAAAAATTGCATGAAGAAAAACCTGTATGCCCAGAAAGAGAGAGATAGAGAGAGTGAGTCCTTGCATAGATCGAAAGTGCAGTATACATCTGGGATCATTCCACACAAACAGTTCTTAAAAGGGTGGAGTCTAGAGCTCTTCATCTATCAACTACGCTTCAGCTCTCACTGACTTTCTCCAATCTCTTGGTGACAGTTACTTCTCCCTCTTTATACAGTCCCTTAATTGATAATATTCTTCTAAACTCTCTAGTAGCATTACCCTCCTTTAAGAAGAGCTAATGTGACTCGTCATTTTACAAAAACTCATCATTTATTAATCCAATTCCCTGACCCAAGGCTTTACAGTTATGGTCATTCTTACAAGTTACAAATACCCTACTAGTAAAGTCTGAAATACCACCTACTATTTTCAACACATTCTCCGACACTCACAGTTTTAAATGACGAGTATTTTTCATACCAATCCCGAAAATTATTATAATGGCCTATGGCCCTTTTTCCACTAATGGTGATATAAAAAATAATAATAATAAAATAAAGAGTAATTTTGTATTTTTAAATATTAATTGGAAAAATTACATTCAATTTGCTGCATAAAATGTTATTTTATTATGTTTCAATTTAATAATATCTAACACTCGTATATAATCCATTCGCATCCCTTAGGTTTGATTTAAATTATTATTATTATTATTATTATTATTATTATTATTATTATTATTATTATTATTATTATTATTATTATTATTATTATTATTATTTTCTATATCTAATTAATATTATTCCGTTCAGTTTGTATTTGTAAGCATTTTGCGCGGACCTATATTAAGTTGCTTCACATATATATATATATATATATATATATATATATATATATATATATATATATATATATATATATATATATATATATATATATATATATATATATATATATATATATATATATATATATATATATATATATATATATATATATATATATATATTATGGTCAGACTTCAGTTTGAGCTAGCTACATAACTAAAAAAGTACTGAACGTACGTAAAAAAGGATTACATTTTTAGAATCCTTATCGAATTTCAGGTCGGAAAAGTGTAAAATGTTTGAAATTTTTTTTTTTTTTAAAAAAAAAAAATGTTTTTGTACGACAACTGATGACGTAACAAACTTAAATTTGGTGTTATACCGAACATTTGTCTACGGGGGGCTCTGCCCCCGTACCCCCGACCCGTGAGTGATGATGATACTGTAGACAACTTTTCCTGTCGACGATTTGGGGTATTTCCCATTTTTTCCAATTTTGAAAAAATTGAAAAAAAACTGACATTGCCAGGCGTACGATTCTCGCGAGACTTAAAAATAAGTAAACTTTACTTATGTAAACTTATTATTATAAGAATTTATTTTTTATTTTCCAATGTTTCCTACCTGAAATTCGACAAGGATTCTAAAAATGTAATCTTTTTTTTACGGAGGTTAAGTACTTTTTTAGTTATGTAGCTAGCTCAAACTGAAGTCTGGCCTATATATATATATATATATATATATATATATATATATATATATATATATATATATATATATATATATATATATATATATATATATATATATATATATATATATATATATATATATATATATATATATATATATATATATATATATATATATATAAATATATATATATATATATATATATATATATATATATATATATATATATATATATATATATATATATATATATATATATATATATATATATATATATATATATATATATATATATATATATATATATATATATATATATATATATATATATATATATATATATATATATATATATATATATATATATATATATATATATATATATATATATATATATATATATATATATATATATATATATATATATATATATATATATATATATATATATATATATATATAGGGTGGTTAAATTGTATGGGCCGATGTTGAATGTGAACCACACCTAAACGTCAAGTTTTTTACTGCATTTCATTTGACTTTTTTCAATTTCAGACTTACTCAATTTGAACCATGGAAAGATACACAATGTAAAGTAATTTGTGTTTTATTCAAAATCAACATCGGCCCTTAAAATTTAACCACCCTATTAGTTTAATAAAGGGTGGTTAAATTGTATGGGCCGATGTTGAATGTGAACCACACCTAAACGTCAAGTTTTTTACTGCATTTCATTTGACTTTTTTCAATTTCAGACTTACTCAATTTGAACCATGGAAAGATACACAATGTAAAGTAATTTGTGTTGTATTCAAAATCAACATCGGCCATTAAAATTTAACCACCCTTATATATATATATATATATATATATATATATATATATATATATATATATATATATATATATATATATATATATATATATATATATATATATATATATATATATATATATATATATATATATATGTGTGTGTGTGTGTGTGTGTGTGTTATGTGTAAAATTTCAAACATATATATATATATATATATATATATATATATATATAATATATATATATATATATATATATATATATATATATATATATATATATATATATATATATATATGGTCAGACTCCAGTTTGAACCACTTAAATATTTAAAAAACTACTGAACGTACGTAAAAAAGGATCATATTTTTAGAATCCTTGTCGAATTTCAGGTAGGAAAAGTGTAACATATTTGAAAATAAATAAATAAAAAAAATTTGTAAGATATTTGAGGAAAAATTTGTCCTTATTATTAGTAAGTTTTTTTTTAACGAACTCCTTTCGACTTATTTAACCTAACGACCGAAGATGCCGTGGGATTGTGGCCTAACCTGATAGCTGGTATGTTGCCGCAGGATCGTAGCCTACTGCCATATTACA
The DNA here is from genome assembly GCA_009176605.1 of Armadillidium nasatum. Classification (NCBI taxonomy): domain Eukaryota; kingdom Metazoa; phylum Arthropoda; class Malacostraca; order Isopoda; family Armadillidiidae; genus Armadillidium; species Armadillidium nasatum. Next base: position 66,297 of record SEYY01006361.1, on the reverse strand, counting down.
CAAAATATATATATATTTTACATTTTTGTTACAATTTTCTACGCAATCGCTAAATTTAAGCACCTTTAAATTTTCGGAATCTGACTCATAAAAAGACTCCAGACTACGCTGCAGACGTGCGCTGCCAAACGTACGATACTAATATAAATAATATAAATTTCGTTGTTATTAAAATAAATATATTTTTTTTAATTCCCAATTTTTCCTTATCAAATTTCTTCAAGGATTCAAAAAATATAATCCTTTTTTACGTACGTTCAGTAGTTTTTTAAATATTTAAGTGGTTCAAACTGGAGTCCCACATATATATATATATATATATATATATATATATATATATATATATATATATATATATATATATATATATATATATATATATATATATATATATATATATATATATATATATATATATAATTTCAAACGTACCTTATTTAGGAAAGCTTGCTGATATTTAAAAATAAGATTAGTTCTTCGAGTTTTAGATGTCGAAAAGTTTTCAATTACTTTTTCATTGAAATTTGGTATTTTACAGACCATTTCGCTCTCTGTTGAAAGCATCATTAATGCATTCAATCTCTTGTTGAACATGGTACTACATAAAAAAGTTTTCTTCCCCAAGAAAAAAAAAAACACAGCCACCTCCATCATCGTTCTATAAAAAACTGTTTTAGTTTGTTTATATTCTTTATGAATTTTACTTAAAAAGGACAGACCTGGCAACCTTCAAATATTTTAATATTCGAAATTATTCTCCAAGTTGCAAAAAAATAGCAGAAAGACAAAATAGCAACTTGATAAAAACTTCTATTCCAATTTGGCAGTCTTTTTTTCGTAAGTTGCCACATCTGTCTTATTATTTAAGAACTAAAAAGTTGGCCTAATTTAGGACTACGATTTTACAGCCCATATTTTATATAATTGCAATGCGTGAAAAAAAATGTCGTACCCAAAAATTTGCAGTTGCAAAATGCTTTTAATTCAAATTTTCTTTATTGATTTATACTTTTTATGTATTAAATATTACTTGATGTTATTAGGTGTAATAATTTTGAACAGTTATTAATTTGAAAAAAGAAAGAAAAAAAAATGTACATTTTTTTTTATTAAGTTGTTAAAAAAATGAATTTAAATCACTTTTCTCTGACAAAAAATTCATATTTATATCAACATCCTATGCCTGGTATTTCTAATTTGGAGGATCTGCAGCCCTGGAGCCCATATAGACGAGCCGCCACTGTATATATATATATATATATATATATATATATATATATATATATATATATATATATATATATATATATATATATATATATATATATATATATATATATATATATATATATATATATATATATATATATATATATATTATAATTTAAATGCCGAAAGTATATTGTATCGAAAGATGTGTTGCTTCACCAAATAATTTTTTTATTATTAATTATTAAATATTAATATTTTAATAATAATTTTATTAAATTTCTTTAAATAAATAATAATAATAATAATAACAAGCTCATATGCGTAGCCCTACAGGATACGCATATGTGCTTGTTATTATTATTATTATTATTATTATTATTATTATTATTATTATTATTATTATTATTATTATTATTATTAATTATTAATAGTAAAGTACTAAAATAAAAAAAAAATAAAAAAAAAAAAAAAAAAAAATTAATTTACAAAAAAAAAAAAAAAAACTGTCTCAGTACTTTACTACTTTTAATATAAAGGGGCTTTGAAAGAACATGAACTGGAGTTCAAACTGGGTGCATCACTGCTATAGAAAGAACGGTCTTCACAAGAATTTCTATCCTATTTTGTTATCTATGATACCACTATCATCTAATTAAGTTTGAACTTGAGAAAATTTAAATTTAGGTAATTTTGAACTTACGTCATTTTTTATCAGTTAAGCAAGCATGTAAATAGTAATTGATAAAATTTTTTAGAACTGTTTGTCTCTGGAGGTGATCGAAATTCCTACTTCCTATCTTTTCTTGCTATCTTCTGCTACAGAGTTTTTTTTTTCTTTTTTTTTTTTTTTTTTTTTTTTTTTTTTTTTTTTTTTTTTTTTTTTTTTTTTTTTTTTTTTTTTTTTTTTTTTTTTTTTTTTTTTTAACATCCGATCACAGGCTGCGTCCTTTTCTAGGAGGGGGCAGAAATATAAAATAAAAGAAAACACACCCAATCCCAGCCTAGCGCAAATTTTTCCGATGAGCGCAGGAGGTCTTGAAGAGAGGAAGGTGAGGAAGATTAAATGTAGAAGGAAAAACAGATGGTCGCAGAGTGTTCCACAGAACAGAAGGGGCTGGAAAGAAGGACCCAATGTCTGGGATTTATCATATTCACACAAAATCCAAGCGAAAACATGTTACCCTTTCTGCTGCGAAGGCTGCGCAATAGTGGTGGAATGCGAGAGATCAATTCCTTCTAGCACCTGAAGTTGCAGTACCTATAGAAAAGAGATAGTGCACCAACGTCACGTCGCAGAAACAGAGAGTCATGTGAGTTTGAAAGTGGCGGACGGAGTATTAATCTTTTTAGTGTTAGCCTTTAACCCTATCCAAAAGATATTTGGAACCGGAACCCTGCCAAATGTAAGAACAATACCCTATATAAGTGAGGATAAAACCCTTATTTAATTGGAGAAACTGTTCGGAAGGAAAAATTCCCGCAATCTGAACAGTATTCTCAACTTCTTTGAAACCGAATTAGCATCCATTGTGATATGAGGTTTCCAAGAAAGCATATTGTTTATGTTCAAAACAAGAATGTTAATATTGTTTACAGGTGAAACGAGAGAGCCGTCGAAGGAGATTAGGAAGTTGGGAGTATTTTTGAGAGGGAGAAGTGAAGAAATGGAGTTTTTAAGAAAGTTGAATTTTACAAAGTTGAGGCAACCCCACCGGGAAATACCTATCAGATCAGTAAGAATAGATTCAGAATGTTGAAGACTAGAAGCGAAAGAGGAAGTAGATTTGAAATGAGCCGAATAATGGAATAAGAATGAACAGAGTTAGAAGTGGAGTTGAGAAAGTCGTTGATGAAAAGTAAAAATAAAGTTGGAGATAGAACAGAACCCTGTGGAACACTACAATTGACAGAAAAGGAAAAAGAGGTTGCTCCATCGACAAGTGCAGATATGGAACTATCCATGAGAAAACTAGACATAAGTAAGCAAAGAAATGGAGGAAACCCAAAGGAAGGGAGCTTGAAGAGTAGTCAAAAGTCTTGGAAATGTCAAGCGCAGCCACACAAGACTCCCCTTAATCCCTAAGAGCAGAAGATCATAAATCAGTAAGACAGGAAAGTATGTAACCAGTAGATCTCGAACGTCAAAAGCCGTACTGATGATCTCAATGAAGTAAGTGATGCTCTAGATGATCCATGAAATGAGAGTCAATGAGAGTTTCAAAGATTTTAGACAGAACATAAGCTAGAGCTGTAGGACGATTGTTAGAGGGATCAGAGCCGTTACACTTCTTCGAGATCAGCTGAACATATGCGCGCTTCCAGCACTGAGGAAAAGTATTAGTATTACGGCATAGAGGAGGCGTCAGCTCAGACGCACTCATCCTCAAAACACGGGAAGGAACGCTATCCGGGCCCCTGGACTTCCTGACGTTCAAAGTTCTCAGGATTCCATGGACCTGATCATGTGTCATCACAGGTGATGACGTGGGACACCTGAGAGAAGAAGAAGTAGGAGGAGTGGAGCCGGAATCGTTCAGGGTTGAATTAGAGATAAAAAAGGAGGACGAAGAAATTTGTCTTTTCAGAAGTATTAGCAACAGAGCCGTCAGGAAGAATAAGATAGGAAAGTCATAGTTACAGAAGTTATTAGAGATGTTTTTGGCTAGAGGCAGGAAATTTTTATCAGTAGGAGAACCAAAAAGGTCAACACACTTCCTTTTATTGAAAGAACCCTTGCCCCATAGAATAATATCCCTACAACGATCCCGAGCTGAATAAAAATTAGCAAGAGCGATATGAGAATTAGAGTATTCCCATCCACGATAAACATTGTCCCTTTCATGATACCACGAGAGAAAGTGCCATCGAATCATGGATTTTGAGGAGAAAAAGATTTAGTTGAAGATAGAATTACCTACCTTCTCGGCAGACACAGAAGCATCCTTGGGTCAAAACAGGATTCATTCCAAGGGTAGTTAAAAAAGAAGCTGCGCAGTGACCCCCAATTAGCTCGAATAAGGTGCCAGAAAGTAAGTCTAGGGCATGGTGGAGCTGCTGTAGAAAAAGTATCATATTAAAGATCTATAAGATTGAGATCAGAATTATCAACATGGGGAGGAAAATAGTGTATTTATATTTAGAAAAAGTGGGATGTGTGTAGGTTCCCTAAACGACTACTCCAGATCATTGAGAGTGTTGAATGATTTGTAGGCATATATATATATATATATATATATATATATATATATATATATATATATATATATATATATATATATATATATATATATATATATATATATATATACTCCGGTGGGAAAGGCTAGAGGCCTACTAATTTCCACCAGAGTTGAGAAAATACCGGAAACCTAGTCACTTTAAAGGCCGACATGTCCAGATACATGAAATTTGAAGCTGTGTTAGTCAAAAGAAGTTTGTTCTAGACTATAGCAGTAGAGTACATGTAAGATTGAGCATAGCGGTTACGTCTGGGTCAGAAAATTGGACAGAGTTAGGATCAGATTGTGAATAAAGACGTGTAGAAGGAGCCCATATCAGTGAAAGAGGTTTGCGACAGTGGTGAGTTCAGAAGAACAGTGTCTATTGTAATAGCGACATTATAAAAAGAGTAACTCAACAATTTGACTGGCAGAGTTGATAAGATCAAAAACCCTAGACTCCACCTTTTCCAGGAGAACTGTATGAGTTGAACCATCCCAGATGTGTGAAGCGAACTCCATACAGAGGCGAAGAACACTCCTATAAAGAGTGATCAACTAGGGTAGCGTGAAGAGGTTCTGATGTCGCCTCAGAACGCCCAACTTCCTATAAGCTTGTTTATAAAGAGAAGTAATGTGATCTTCCTAAGAAAGATCACGAAAAAATCAAAAATATTAAAGACAAACGAAATTTTCGAAGATGTCATAGTTCTGTGGAAAGTTGTGTTGAGTTTTTGAGGCATTGAAAACGACCCTGTTTCTCTGTCCCAATTTAAATACGGGAAAGATCAGAGGTTAGGTACTCCTAGTCCACCTTCCTTCCTTCAAATTGAAAGGTGGAATCATCAGAATAAGTGTGGATAGGTGATGAAGTAATGGTGAGAAAGTCCTTAATGAAAAGTAGAAAACGTGTTGGGATAGGACAGATCCTTGAGGACCACCACAATTAAAAAATTTAAAGAATGAATGATGGATATCAACAATAGCTGCTATTGAACGATCGGAAAGATTGTCAGAGAGAAGGAAGAATATATTCTAAAAGAGAGAAGTTTGGATGTCTGTGAGAGACTCATCGAAGGGTTTCGATATGACTAGCGCGACAGCAAAAGAAGCAAGAAAAGAATGTTGAAGTAGAGACACAGAGCCGAAATAGTTTACCAAGGCAGAGTGCAAGCTCAAAGGACAAGTTTTCAGAACTACAAGAGGGAAACCATCATGACCGTATGCCTTGTTAGCGTTATGCTCAGAGAGAACAGAAATAAAGTTTTTAGAAAAAATTAAACCTTTTGGAATAAATAAGTTAGGGAGGGTTAAAGAAGTAGGAATAGCTTCGGAATCAAAGTTGAAAAGTTTGAGCCAAAAGTTAAGCTTTAGAAAACGGCAAAACGGTAGTTGAGTCTTCAGAAGATGCTAGAGGAGTGAAAGAGGAAGAAACAAAGTTAGAGATAATGTTCTTTGCAAAATGACATAAAGGGAGTGAGGAAGAGGAACCCGAAAGATTACTGCATTTATGACAGGGAAGTGAGTTTTTGATGTTACAGAGAATAAATTATGCACAAGGTCGTTTAGGATAGCGAAATTGATGGTACGTTCTCCAGCCATACCATGAGAACTAGAAGGAAGCCATTGACGGTGGTGAACACTGAAATCACCTAATATGATGATTTCCGAGAAAAGAGAAGAAGAGAGAATATACACTATTTTGCAGTTTACATAGTCGAAGAATAAGGAGATAAATAAACAGAACAAGTGAATTTAGTAGTAGATTGGCAAGAGAGCTTAAGCCACAAGGTGGAAAATTCGGAAGACTCCAAATCAGAGACATGAGAACAAACAACATCGTTGTGCACGTACGCACAACAACTGCCTTTGGCTGAAAATTGAGGATAGAGACAGTAAGAGGAAACAGAAAAGGGTTTGCTATCAGAACGCTCAAGCATCCGAGTTTCGGTCCAGAATAAGAGATGAGATCTAGAAGAAGAGATGTGGTGTTCAACAAAGTGGAAATTGGATTGAAGATCGTGAATGTTCCAAAAAATAATGAAATTATAGACCGATTTATACCAGAATTGTCCAGAATAATCACCTCCAAGAGATAAAAGTTTATTTTCAAATACACATGTCTGAAACGTGTATTATGATATCAAATTTTAGGTGAACACAACTTTCGTCATAATATATTTGTTTATAACATGTGAAATGCAGTATTGGATAGTATATATATATATATATATATATATATATATATATATATATATATATATATATATATATATATATATATATCTATATATATATATATATATATATATATATATATATATATATATATATATAATATATATATATATATATAAATATATTTATATATATAATGAATTTGTACTTTCGTAATTGGGGATTTATCGAGAATGCCTTGGAGAACTAAATTGTAAAACTGTTGCAGAATATACTCACCTCCAAGAGATAAAAGTTTCCCATTTTCAAATACACATGTCTGAACGACGTGTATTATGATGCAGGTGTCAAATTTTAGGTGAACACAACTTTCGTCATAATTATTTGTTTAGTAACATGTGAAATGCTGTGGAGTATTGGATGTAAAACCCCGATATATATATATATATATATATATATATATATATATATATATATATATATATATATATATATATATATATATATATATATATATATATATATATATATATATATATATATATATATATATAGTCTCCTCCGGTAGACAAAGGCCAGCGGCTAACCAATTTCCACCAAAGTTAGGGTAATACCGGAACGCGATCGTTAAACGCCGACATATCCCGATACATGGCTCTTGAAAGTGTGCAAGTCTAAGAAAGTTGAGAAAACAGATAAAGTGAGTATGTTTCAGACTTTACCAGTAGATTACGTATAAGACTGAGCATAGCGGTAAGTCTGGAGTCAGAGAGTTGGAGAGAGAAAGGGCGAGACTGTGTAGAAAGGCGTGTCGCACGAGCAATTCTCAATGGAGCAGGTATGAGACGGGAGAGTTGATAAGACGAAAAGCCCTAGACTCCACCTGTCAAGGAGAGCTGTATGAATGGAATTACCCCAGATGTTAGAGGCTTATTCTATACGGAAGAGTACATTCTGAAAGCGCCTTAGAACACCCAATATCTTAGAAGCCTGCTTAGAAAGAGATGTAATGTGATCTTTCCGAAAATGATCACGAGATAAAAAGAAAAGAACACCGAGAATATTAAGGACAGATGAAGGCTTGAATTGTGTATATTCGAAGCAGATGATATAGTTGTGTGGAAGGTTGTGTCGAGTAGAGAGATGGAGGAACTGAGTTTTAGAGGCATTGAAAACAACCATGTTTTCTCTACCCCAATTTGAAATACGAGAAAGGTCAGAGGTCAGTTGCTCTAAGACCACCATTCTAGCCTCAAATTACTGTTGCTGGGAGGGACGTCTTTCAAACTGAAATGAGTAATGAAAGGTGGAGTCATCAGCATATGAGTGGATAGGTGATGAAGTAATAAAGAGAAGGTCATTAATGAAAAGTAGAAAACTGTTGAAGATAGGACAGAACCCTGAGTAACACCATTATTTATAGATTTAAAGGATGAACGGTGGCCATCTTCAAAAGCAGTTATAGAATGACGGGAAAGAAAATCGGAGAGAAGATTACATAGAAAATGATAGCTTTCGAAAGAGGAAAGTATAAAAGTAAAAGCTTTGTACCAGACTCTATCGAAGGCTTTCGATATTTCCAGTGCGACAGCATCAGATTCACAGAAATCCCTAGGAGCGGAAGACCAAGAGTCAGAGTGAAGGGAAAGAAGATCACCAGTAGAGCGTTTCTTACGAAAACCATACTGGCGATCAGAGATAAGTTTTGAAGAATTGAGATGTTTTCAAATCTTCCTATAAAGGATAGATTCGAAAACTTTAGAAAGAACGGAGGTTAAACAAATAGGACAATAGTTGGAGTGATGAGAGGGGTAACCCTTCTTCGGCACAGGCTGAATGAGGGCAAGTTTCCAGCAAGAATGAATAGTTGAAGTAGAAAGACAGAGACGAAATAGTTTATCAAGGCAATGTGCAAGCTCAGAAGCACAAGTTTTTGAGAACCACTGGAGGGATGCCATCAGAACGGTATGCTTTGTTAGTGTTAAGTTGAGAGAAAGGAGAAAATACATCTTTAGAAGAAATTACAAGTTTAGACATAAATGAGTTGAAGGGGGTTGAAGAAGGAGGAATAGCTCCGGAAACGTCCAAAGTTGAAATAATGTTGAATTAGAGGCAAAAGTTTGAGCGAAGAGTTCAGTTTCAGAAGAAGGCAAAACAGCAGTTGAGTTGTATCGTCGGAAGATACCAGAGGGGGGAAAGAGGGAGAATCACAGTTAGAGTTAACATTTTTTGCAAACTGACCGAAAGGGAATGAAGAAGAGGAAGCAGATATACTTATATATATATATATATATATATATATATATATATATATATATATATATATATATATATATATATATATATATATATATATATATATATATATATATATATATATATATATATATATATATATATATATATATATATATATATATATATATATATATATATATATATATATATATATATATATATATATATATATATATATATATATATATATATATATATATATATATATATATATATATATATATATATATATATATATATATATATATATATATATATATATATATATATATATATATATATATATATATATATATATATATATATATATATATAATTACATATATAATCATTTGGCTTAATGAACCCAGTCTTCGCTCAAGTTCTAATAATATATTTGGATTATAGAATTTATTTATAACCACTAAAATAAATATACATAATGTAAATATTGAGGTTTACGTTAATTAATATAAAAACTATCAATATACTTTCGCTATTCATATATTAGTCGATTGCATAGACATTTTCATCTATTTTTAAGTTTTCATACATAATGGAGAAATCTTTTAAATTTCTCCATCATAAATTTATAAAGTTGTATTTCACCAATATTGTTTTTTTTTTTTTTTTTTTTTTTTTTTTTTTTTTTTTTTTTTTTATGTGATGGCAGTGTGTCAGTGATATCTGACACACTGCCGCTTTAGTCGCTGCAATCTTCAGGCACCTAACTAAAAACTTTTTCAGTAGCTTCAGTAAAAATCGTGTGATTTTTAAAAGTTTTTCAAAGTGTAATAATTTGTACGAGAGTTTATTTCGTTGATGAGTTGAGTATTTTATTTTCCTTTAGCCTCACCAACATATAATCTTTCAAATAGATCTTCTACTTTATTCTACCGTTCTTAAATATATATTATAATAACTTGCAACTGAATAATGACAGTTATTACGTTTTTTTCAGAAAGAAATTGGAATTGGTTTAAATAAAAATCCTCGATTTACCAGATAAGGTTTTTTCTAAGAAATTATAATCCTTGATGGGTTCTGAATTATATATTAAATTTGAACTTATTAGAGGTATATTTTGAGTAGAAGAATGAACTGAAAGGATATAGTAAGACAAAAGTGAAAATAAAATTACCTCATACTTTGAATTCAGAATTTGAAAATCTTTTAACAAACAGGAAAAAACTAACATTTTGTTAAAACGTCTAGACGCGTTGAGGAAAATTTGAAAACGGGCAGCTTGTTTAGGTTTCAAACTGTTAAGTGCCACATCGATAAAAAAAAATTAAAAAAATAAATATCAAACCTTATGAGGGGAATTTAATATTTCTCCAATATAAAGAAAACAAAATAAATAAAAGTATATACAATAGATAAAGTAGTGAAAGTACGTAAATAGTTTTTATATTTGTATATTAAGGAACTTCGAGAACCAACGTTTTCTAAACTAATCAAACTAAGTGTCCTAAATTGTTTAATTGTATTGTTAATTTCAATACTTCTCTTTCAGGTCAAAGCTTTTAAATTTAAATTGATCATAACTCAGCAGCAAATTTTTATATTACTAATCCTGTTCTCCGAATTCTTCTCAACAGAAGATTGTTTTGAAAAAGATTTGTGGAACACTAATCGCAATGTAAACAACTTTATTTAACTCTTTAACCTCATTTTATTTTTAACTTTTTAGTGTTTCATTTATTTTAGTGGTTTGAAATATATATATATATATATATATATATATATATATATATATATATATATATATATATATATATATATATATATATATATATATATATATATATATATATATATATATATATATATATATATATATTTTTTATTTTTTTAAAATAAATATGAAAATAAATAAATAGATAAATAAATAAAAATTAACTCTGAAATCTAAAAAGTAAAAACATTTTTAAAAATATCACATAATATATAAGCCATACGGCAACCTGGCAAAATACATTTGTGAAATTAACGAACTTAAATTAAGTAGTCTTTCTCAGAATAAAAAAATAAATAAGTAAATTTTTTTTTTTTTTTTTTTAAAGCAAAAATTCGATATAGACGATTGATGGAGTGGAAATCCAGGCTTATATTATTGGTGTTTTCTCCCAAATTTTAGAAAATTTAGTATTTAAGTAAAACTTGGACGAAGAGGAAACAACAATGCAAGTTAATAAATCTTCGTTGATGTACTAGGCACTAGTAGAAGAGCTCATAAGAGAGGTAGAAAGATGAAATTTTGTCTAATTTTGTGAATTGAATAAATTGATGGCCCTCATTACGGCTTCCTTTCAGTAAATTCTTGTTTATTTTGGGTACATAGTTTTTATATGGAGTACAAATATTCACTGATTACCTTCTGGCATATCCGAAAACTATGAACAGAGTTTTGTTCTTGTTGAACTTTTATATTTTTATTGGTGAAAGTATAGGTATTTACTAGTTGAATAAATAATGATATAGGTCTCTCTGGGTAATAGTTTTAGTTTTATTTTTACTTTTATTGTATTTTCTGTGTTCTGTGCAAAAATGGGTCAACAGGCCACTCTGACAAACAAATACCAAAATAAAACTAAGCCTCGACATATATTTAGTAAACCTAGCTAAGGACATTATACAACTAATTATACATGCACCATGCAATGAACCAGCACCCACTTCAAAACTGCCAGTTAGCTTAGTCACAAGCTTTTCTAAAATTTAAAGGCTTAGTCACAAGCTGGTCCAAAAATTCATATATATATACTCACCAATTTGACCAGTCAAGTTATACAATACGATACCTAAACCATCTATTTATCTATCTAGCTCCCTCTTAAATGTTTCAAGAGAATCACTGTCAGCAATCTCTTGTGACAAGTCATTCCAAAAATTAACAACCCTATTAGTGAAAGGGTATTTTTTTTTAGATAGAGATGGCATGACTTGTTTTATAATTTATTTATCATGCCCTCAAGTTTCTCTTCTATGGTCCACTATATTTTTCAATCTCTGTATTACTGACAGATGGAAGTATTTTTTCAACTTGTATCATATCCCTTCAGAAATCTCTTTTCAACTGAGAACATTCCCAGCTCCTTCCTCTCCTCATACCTCTTACTCTCAAAGCCAGAAATCATCCTTGTTGCTCAATGTTGTACTCTTCTCAGCATATCTTATGTCTTTTCTTAAATGAGGAGCCCAAACTTGTGCACAATATTCAAATGCTGACCTAACATAGCTATTGTATAGCTTGCTTATAACCTCTTTGCTCTTGTAAACCACATTGCGATTTATTATACCTAAACATCTTATTAGCTCTATTCCTTGCTTCCAAACACTGATCACCACTTTCAGATTACTGCTAATAATCACCTAAATCTTTTTCTTGATCCACAATCTCAAGTCAATCCCTATTCATATCTTAAATAAATCTTTCATTTGAGAAACCTGCATGAAGAACTTTACATTTTTTACTATTAAAATTCATTTGCCACCTATCTGCCTATCCAAGAAGTCTATCTAGATCACCTTGAAGCTTTATTCATCTATTATTATTCTTCACTGAGGTGACCACTTTTGTATCATCTGCGAACTTAGAAACCTTACTCTTCAGACCTTTGTCTAAATCATTTATATATAGGAACAATAGTGCCATAGTGGTCTCAGCACAGAACCCTGTTGGACTCACATTTTACAGTTTTTCATAATGACATTTCCATTCAGTAACACTCGTACACTGCCTTCTGTTCTTCAATCACTCTTTAATCCAATTGTGTACCACTCCACTTATTTCACATTGTGACAACTTTTGCATTAGCCTTACGTGGAGTATCTTATCAAAAGCTTTGCTAAAATCTAAATATATAATATCAACTGGATCACCCCTGTCTATACATTCAGTAATATATTCCATAAATTCTAGACAGTTAGTCTGATATGATCTACCCTTTCTGAAACCATGCTGGGAGTTATAAAGTATCTTATCATCCAAATGTTTTACTATATGACTTCAGTAACTTTTTACAAAACTTTTACAATCAGAGATGCTAAGCTAACTGGCCTATAGTTTCCTAGATTTTCCTTGCTACCTTTCTTATAAATGGGCACAACATATGCTGTTTTCCAGTCCTCAGGTACCTTTCCAGAAGCAATAGATCATTTAAAAATCAAATACAATGCCTTTTCAATACTGCTACTCCCCTCCTTTTAAATTCTACCATATACACTATTGGGACCTGCTGCCTTATTTGGGTCAATATGTTTTAGTAAATATTTAATTTCATTTAACTCAATTTCAAATTCTGTACACCTATTTATTACGTGTATACTAGAGCTATTAGTCTCTAAACTGCTTTTCAATCTTTTATCAGTAAACACTGATGCAAAATAAGCATTAAAAATATTAACCAATTCCTTATCCAAACTTACTAAATTCTCATCAATTTTAATTGGGCCAATTTTCTTATCCTTACTTTTAAATTTACAGAAGCTAAAAAACTTTCAGGTCTTTATTACTATTCCTTGCCAATTTAATTTTTGCCATTCTCTTTGCTTTTCTAATTGACTGGTTAAGTTAATTCCTAATTCTCTTGTAATGTTCAGAATCTTCCTCTCTACTACTACCTTTGAATGTTTTATAACATCTACACTTTTCACCGATTTTCTCTTTTGTCTCTCTATTCTACCAATTAGGTTTTCTCTTTGCCACCCTAATAGGTTTATCTTTAAAACATACAGACTAAATATTAGTCAATATTTTCTTGAAGTATTCCCACATGATAAAACAATGTTAACCATTAAACTCCTTATCCAGTCAATTTCATTAAGCATTGCTCGAAATTTGCTAAAATCACCATTTCTGAAATCTAATATCTTTTCCTTATTGACTTGCAATTTGGGCCCAGACATCACATTCCAGTAAAATCTAATTATATAATATAATTATAATTATAACCCCTAAAGTCTCCTTGACTCCAACATCATTCACTGTATTTTTATTTGTTAATGTTACATCTCACAATGCTGCATGCCTTGTTGGTTCTTGGACCACCTGTCTCAAAAAGTTGTATAGAATACAATTAAACTTCTGTTAACCATACTACTCAAAGTATTCCACTCCATTTCTGGAAAATTAAAATCTCCCATCATGACTATTCCTTTTACAATATTTTAACATCCTACCTTGATTTCCCTCACCATTTCTTCATCTAATACTTGATTCTGATCTGGAGTTTCATAAAATGCCCCTATCCTGCATGATTTATTATGCTTAAGAATAATTTAAATAACTTATTTAAACTAAAAAAAATTTTTGTTGTCTACATTATAATGATACATTGTTGAACCTCCAAAACGTAAATACATTTATATAGTAGAATTCTTTTAAATTTCTTTGTAAAGACTGATTTTTCACTTATGTAATTTTATATTCTGCATTATTTTTCAGACCAAGAAGTGATTATTACTCTTATTTGAAATAAAAGATATTCTCAAAATGCTCAAATACCTTACTTTAGTTTTCCTTACATTATTTATACATGCTAAAGGATACTCATCAAATGAAACTCAGTATCTTCCTACTGTGATGTGGCATGGAATGGGTATGATATATATATATATATATATATATATATATATATATATATATATATATATATATATATATATATATATATATATATATATATATATATATATATATATATATATATATATATATATATATATATATATATATATATATATATATATATATATATATATATATATATATATATATATATATATATATATATATATATATATATATTAATGATGGGACAATTGTCATCACCATTGGTATATTTTTTCTTAATTGTCAGTCATCATCAATTTTCTGCTGATTAATTTATATATATTGGCTCATAAATATCTTTGTTCCACCCATTATTATTGAGAGTGAAAGGAAGTTTAGTAGTGGGAGTAAAATATACTCTCCATGACAAAATTGAATTACTCCAGAAACTGTTGAAAAGTTTATATTGCTGAGGAACAAATTTCAATTTTTTGTCTGAATTAGATTTGACACTGTATTATAGATAATTTGTATGTTTATCACGACTTTTCACTTGGTTTTGCTCTATCAGGAATTTGAATTTGTTGAACAACCCTCCTCCTTCACTGTATTCATAAAAAGTTTTTTCTCAATACTCCCAAAGTCTTTTTGCTGTTACACATATGCAACTAGGTTATTATCTAGATATTTACCCCTAATGTTATAGTATTGTTGTATTATGTCTATATTGAATGTATAAATAAATGAACATTTAGGAAAGGTTTTAAATCTTATCAAATATATGAGCGTGATTGGATCATATGTGTTGACTTAGAAATTTTTAATTTTCTGCTAGGACAACAAGGAAGATATATAAAATATCCCTGCTTCCTTGCTTATGGAACAGCAGAGTCAAGACAAAGCATTATTTCATACAAATCTGGACAGCACTAACTTCACTTAATGTCAGAGAAAAAATGTAATTAAACCACCTTTGGTGAGCAGAGATAAAATTATATTTTCTCCTCTGCTTATCAAACTAGGCCTCATTTAAACAATATGTAAAAGCTTTAGATTTGAAGTATTTTTAATACATAGTTTCAAAATTACCAATTTTAAATTATGATACAATATAGGTGAAAATTTTTGATAGCCTTATAAGAACTTGAATTAAAGACTGAAATTTTCTTAATATTATGAATGAATGTCAGAATAATGCCGGGTTCTCTTTCGTGGACTTGATAGAAAACTTTTTAAATAGTTATAGAGCAGATAATTACAAAGAAATCTTTAATTTTAATTGTTTGTTAAAATGTCTTATTGCTTTTATAGTGGCGTATTATAGTTTTTTTAAAAAAAAATATATTATATAATATTATATATATATATATATATATATATATATATAATATATATATATATATATATATATTATATATATATATATATATATATATATATATACTATAATATATATAATAATATATATATTATATACTATATATATATATATATATATATATATATATATATATATATATATATATATATATTATATATATCTATATATATATATATATATATATAATATATATATAATATATATATATATATATATATTATATATATATATATATATATATATATATATATATATATATATATATATATATATATATATATATATATATATATTATATATATATTATAATATATCACTGTTATCCATTTATCTCCATTACTTTAGGTGATTCTTGTTGCAACCCACTTAGCTTGGGAAGAATTCAAAAACTGATTGAAAATAGACTTCCAGGAATTTATGTGTATTCGATACAAATTGGTGATACTTTCTTACAGGTAAATTTATGATAATATATTTTACTTTGTGATTGTTAATACTGCAGAGTAAGGAGAGTAGTATTTTAATTATCATTTTGTTTTTGTGTAATAAGTGTAAGTTAAGCTTTTTATATTTTTTTTGCTATCGAATCTGGAAGAGTAACACTTGGTAAAATTTAATACTCTATATTTCTATATGGCTATATATTTGCTATAGAATTTGGTTAAAACTATTATATTATCATTTATATTTGGTATTAAATATTGCCAGGACACAGAGCATGGGTATATCGGAAGTGTCAATGCTCAAATTCAGGAGGCGTGTGACAAAATAGCACAGGATCCGCTACTTCAAAATGGCTTCAATGCTGTGGGATTTTCACAAGGCTCTCAGTTTTTGTAAGTTTTATATATATATATATATATATATATATATATATATATATATATATATATATATATATATATATATATATATATATATATATATATATATATATATATATATATATATATATATATATATATATATATATATATATATATATATATATATATATATATATATATATATATATATATATATATATATATATATATATATTATAAAATATAGTAGTGTGGAAAAGGGCTAAGACTGGAATTGGAGTTGGTGCAGGCAAAAATATTTATCAGTTTTGCAGTCCAGTTTACAAGTTTCCGAACTGGTTGCTGACATACTCTTTAGAAATTCTATGTTTGTAATTTAAATTTCTTCAAAAGGAAATATTTTTTAGTTAAGAGTACCAATTTAGCATAATTCCTACACCTAATATTCTGGTCGGTTCATTCAGAAGTGGACACTTCTTTGCTGACCTCATTAGAAAATAAGTAGTGTTGTAAAAAAGTGGGAAAAAACATATCACTACAGCCACAGTTAGAACTTGTACCAAAAACTACTATTGATGGATGGACTGTAATCAAAAATTTGATCTCATCTTACTTTTCCCATTTTATATTTTTATACAACAAAATTGTTTTCTTTTTATTGTTCATATATAATGTGGAACCTAAGAACATTAATTGGCTTAGTACATTACTTATTAATATAAAATTTAAATACATTACATAAACGAGTATATTTTAAGTTTACAGACTATTGACAACTTTTTAAGATTGTATAAAAACCTTAAAAGTTTTTGAGAGTTCAAAAAACACGTTGAGTTTTTTTTTTTTTTTTTTTTTTTTTTTTTGAGGTGAGAGGTGTACATTTTTATTACACATTATTTACGACATCAACTTCCTCATTGCAGAAGAGCAGTCACTGAAAGATGTCCTAACCCCCCAACAAATAATTTAATAGGATTAGGGGCACAACATCAAGGGGTTTATGGTGTCCCCGGTTGTGATGATGGGGGAACAATTTGCAATGATGCAAGAAAGGAATTCAGTAAAGTGGCATATTCTACGTAATTTAGACTTGAATTATCATCATTGTGGAGATTTTGATGCTTATGTACAGTGTTTCTTATATATATATATATATATATATATATATATATATATATATATATATATATATATATATATATATATATATATATATATATATATATATATATATATATATATATATATATATATATATAAATGTGCTTTGATTACTTTACTATTTCAGATTGTTTCATGTTCGGTTTTCCTTTACTCATTATCTTAAGCCTATCTTGATTTTTGCATGTGAAGTTTAAAGTTAAGGTATATTATTATTATTATCATTATTATTATTATTATTATTATTATTATTATTATTATTATTATTATTATTAATGTCAGAGGATTGTGTAGTTTGTTAACCTTGACAGACGCGGTCTCGTTCAGAGGTGTCCTTCAAGTAAAGTCCACAACTTGATATCTTTTGGAGGTCAACATCAAGGTGTGTTTGGGTTTCCCCGCTGTCCAGGTTCAGCTTCTGACTCAATCATTTGTGAATATATTCGTAAGATGCTAAATTGGGGTGCTTATGACGCGTGAGTTTTCTTGTCGGCTTTATTTTTAAATTTTTGAAATGCTTTAAATTTATCTTATTTGTGTTTTTTCCACTCGTGTTTTTTTTGTGAGAGGAGGGAGAGGTTATATATATATATATATATATATATATATATATATATATATATATATATATATATATATATATATATATATATATATATATATATATATATATATATATATTATATATATATATATATATATATATATATATATATATATATATTATATATATATATATATATATATATATTTAAGCTTTTGTTATTTAATATTGTTTCGTTTTCAAATTTTTAAGCTGTGGATTTTATAATTCAATTGTTTTTTAAATTTAATATATATATATATATATATATATATATATATATATATATATATATATATATATATATATATATATATATATATATATATATATATATATATATATATATATATATATATATATATATATATATATATATACAGTGGAACTCCAATATTCGTCATTAATCCGTTCCTGAGGGGATGACGAATATCGAATAATTTTTTCCCATAGGAATTAACTAAAAATGGATTAATTCGTTCCCAGCCTCGAATTTTGCCTATCTATTCTTTAACAAAAAAAAAAAATTTCAATCTAGAATCGATCTCCGAAATCATTTCAAACACTGTACAATTTAACTACAGTACATATTAAACAGCGTACTGCCATAAATAATACGTAATACGCACTGTGTAGGCCTACATAAACGCTAAACATAAATAAAATTTTAAAAAGAAATTTACCTTTTGGATGAGAAAAACAATGATTGTTATTAAGAGTTTTTATTTTTAAGGTTATAGGCTTTCGTAGGTAGGACGAATATTGATTTTTCGACGAATATCGGAAAAAAATTACAGGGTGAATATCGGAAAAGACGAATACTGGAGGGGACGAATATTGGAGTTCCACTGTGATATATATATATATATATATATATATATATATATATATATATATATATATATATATATATATATATATATATATATATATATATATATATATATATATATATATATATATATATATATATATATATATATATATATATATATAGTTATTTACATAATTGGTGAATTTGGTTGTTGTTGCTTAGAATAAGTGAATGTAATTTTCAGTTCATGTATTTATCGTAATTTTGTCTTCAATTGATTTTTCTCTTATTTTAATAAGGGCCTTACAAGATCACTTCGTTCAAGCTCAGTATTGGCACGACCCTTTACATGAAGAAACTTACAGGAATTATTCGAAATTTATTGCCGAAATAAATAATGAGCGAGTAATTATTTTTTATTTTTTTATTATTATGAATATATTATTGTTTCGTTTGTTTCGTTCATCATTAAAATGAATTCATTCCGAAGTGTAAATGGTAAAAGATTAAAAGGCCTTTTTTTTTTTTTTTAGGAAATTAATGAAGACTACAGAAACAGTCTGATTGCTTTGTCGAATCTGGTGATGGTTAAATTTCTACAAGACTCAATGGTCGTTCCAAGGGAAAGTGAATGGTTTGGATTTTATGCGCCAGGTCAAGATGAAATTGTTCTCCCTTTGCGAAACACCACATTGTATCAAGAAGTAAGATAGAAAGAATAATGTAAATTGTTTAAGGTTCTTCACTCTAGTGAGAACAGATATGATCTTTGAGTGATATTTCATTGTATAAAAATTAAGTAAGGTAGAAGAGCTGTGAATGTTTGTTTCTTTGAAAACTTGTATCGTAAGGGTGTAGCGAATATGAGTATTATTAGGTCATACATGTTATAACTAAGAAGTTCACGTTTGAGGCAGCTTCCTAACGCCTTATGAAGCTTAATATATTAAAGAATTTTGGGAAAAATCACGAAATTCAGACTGCTAATTTCAAAGAAACATCTTCCTTGCCTCTGAACCCAAATATTCTGAAAAGTCTAATTGAAAAATATCTTATGATTCCTCTTAAAATATATTTGTATAATGAAAAATTTTGTGCAGCAGAAAATACCGAAAGGAAAGCAATCTTTTCTCCAAAAAACTTTAGGATTAGATGCTTTTCCTTATTATAGTTTGCTTATTTTTGATTTGAAATATTAATTTTCCCTTCCGAATTTATCAGCTTTTTGCTTTCATGGTTCTTCCTCATATTTTCTCGCTCCTCTTTTTTTTATGTATTTGGTTAACTTTCATTTTTTAAAATTTTTTGTAATAGAAGTATTAATAACTTCCATACTGACATTTTACTATTTCTGGAAGTTTTTCAATTCGTTGATTATTATTATTTTTATTTCAAGTTTGTTTTTATTTCAGAAAAAAGAATATAGATAGTTTTGCATCCCTAAATGTTGAACTTGGTGAGATTAAAACTTTACTTGAACATATTGATTTTAATAAGTCTGCAGGTTTTGATAGTATTCATGGGAGAAACATAAAGGAAGGTAGTAATAGTATTGCATATGGTTTATATTTAATATTCAATAGGTCTCTTAATAATTGTGAGATTCCAGAAGATTGGAAAATTGCTCATGTGGTGCCAATTTATAAGAAAGGTAGCATGGATTATCTTAGAAACTACAAGCCAGTTAGTTTAACTTTAGTTGTAAAACCTGAAAACAAAATAATGAAAAGTCGAATAAAAAAGCATTGTTGAAAAGATTTTGCAAAACTCTTGCACAGGTTTTAGGAAAGGTAAATGATGTCAGACAAATCTTTTGGAATTTATGGAGTATATTACTGACTGCATCGACAAAGGGGAGCCAGTTGATTTAGTATATCTTGATTTCAGCAAAGCTTTTGATAAGGTACCTCATAAAAGACTGATTTACAAATTATTTCAGTGTGGTTTAGGAGGGGTTGAAAGACAGGAGATGGTGTGTAGTATTAAATGGCAATAAATCATAATGAGAGCTGGTAAAAAATGAGGTTCCTCAAGGTTGTGTGCTGGGCCTCTTCTATTCTTAATCTATACTAATGATTTGGATAAGAGAATAAAGAGAATATTGAGGGATGCATGACAGTTCAGCGTGATTTAAATTGGTTGGGCTGAAAAGTGGCAAATGTATTTCAATAATAAAAGTGTCGGGTTCTTCACGTAGGCTATTCTGATAAGAATTTCAGTTACGAAATGTATAGGAAATGGCTTGAGTCTGTGGATGAAAAAAAAGATTTAGGTGTGATTATCTGCGGTAATTTGAAAGTGTCAGAATAGTGTTTAGAACTAGGAATAGAGCTAACAGAATGCTAGGAATAATAAACCACAATGTTAATTATAAAAGTAAGGTGACGATCTGTAAGCTCTATATTCTATAATTGTTTTGTTAGACCACTGATTGAGTACTGTGCGCAGGTTTGAATTCCTTATTTGAGAAAAGGCATTAATATGCTGGAGGCAGTACAGCTCAGAGCACCAAAAATGAATTTTGGTTTTAAAAACAAGAGTCAAAATTTAATAAAACAGGACGTTTTCTGTAGAAAGAAGATTTCGTAGAGGTGATATGATTCAGGTTTGTTCAGATGCGAGTAAGTTCTTTTTACTATATCACAGTAGGCACACCAGGGGTCATAGCATAAAAATAAAGGAGAAGGTATGCAATCTTGATGTGAGCAAGTATTTTTTCAGCAACAGAGTAGTTATTTTCTGGAAACGTTTACCACAAGATATTATTGATAGTAACTTTTAACTTTTAAGAAAGGTTGGATCACATAATTATATGGATGATGAAAATATAGTATGATTGACTCTGCTTTTAAGGCAACATATTTTAATGAGTATTTTTGACAATCCCTTGTGATATCAGGGATTTTGCATGTTAATTTTAGATGACCCATTTATTTATGGCTTGATATACTGCATGGGAAATATGGTTGGCTTGATTGTTTGCGTGAGGAAAATTGGATATGTGACGAGCCATTCATAGTGAATAACAACTTTTGTTATTTTTTGACTGGGACAGTCTTGATAGGCACTTGTGGCTTCTAACTGTCTTTATTTTATCATGTTATGTTGCGCATTAGAGGGTAAGTCCTTTGATTAAGTATGTTAAAAATAGGCACTTTGTATTTCTATTATAGTCATTCAAAAGAAAAGTTGACTAATATAGAAATTCATTCTGCTTTTCTTCCCAGATACGAATCGTATATTTTAAAATTTGGCGAAATCTTTCCTTCTTGAATCAGCATAAAGTCTAGTCAATTTAGGAATTCTCAAAACTTTCACTTAGCTTAGTCTTCCTAGATTTTAAATCGCTCATGTGTTTATTGGGAAACCTTTTCAGCTGAATATTAACTAATTAGTTTGACGTTTTGTATATCAGATTTTAATGGCACTTTTAGAAAATTTATTTTAAAATTTAGGTTGTACAACCAATGCCAACATTTAGAATTTGCATCTGACCTAATCTTGAAAAGTTGAAAAACGGTTTTGATGTCATTATTCGCATTTGTGGTTTTCCCGCATCACAAACCAAACGAATTAACTGTATTACAATTTATTAGATATTATTTAAATGAGATCATCTTGTTGACAGTTTATTTCTTAAAAAATCTTCAACACTTCCTTTAAGAAAGAAGCATTGAATGCGGTGCCTCATACTCTCCGATTTATTTTTCAAAGTCATGTAGGAATGGACATTCTTCCTTTAACCTGGACACTTTGCCTTAGCGATTGGTCCAGCTTCAGAAGCGATCACCTTTTTAGTGTAATAAAGCATCTGTTCTGAACCGCGGAAAAGCTCTTATGTAATGGTTATTTTGCTTCTTGGCGAACGCTATCGGCAACCATCTGCAATCAGTTGTGTCTTTGTATCATTAGACCTATGCTAATAATAGCCCATTTACGTTAGGAACATCATCTAAGTAAGATACTCCAAAGCTGCTTTACCACACCTTATACGTAGCCTTCATCAATAATTAGCATACAAGGACTTCAATGGAGGCTAGGGTAGTCATCAGTATGACCTATCGTTCAGTACAGCGGTGACCCGTGTATGATATTGCTATCTCTAGCATACCAGTTGCAGCAGCATTACCAGCAAGCTACAAATTGGGTGCTTCCTTCTTCCTTATGTGTGTTATGTCCCATTTGCATTTGTTTCAATCGTGTAGTTTGGAGTCAAATACCACACACACCTCCACTGGTCTCATAAGTTCGTTAGTTTCGGTAAATTCCATTGTACCTTTAAAACAATAAGTTTTAAACATTTGGGGGGGCTTTGATTTTCTTAAATCTTTAAATACCTATTTTAGTTGTCATTAATTTGTAATATATCATATCTTCAACTTTAACCTACAGTAAGTATTTCTTTTAACATTGCTAGATAAAGCATATATATATATATATATATATATATATATATATATATATATATATATATATATATATATATATATATATATATATATATATATATATATATATATATATATATATATATATATATATATATATATATATATATATATATATATATATATATATATATATATATATATATATATATATATATATATATATATTATATATATATATATATATATATATATATATATATATATATATATATATATATCAATTGCGTCCCTGTTTTACAATAAAGATTCTCCATTCGTTCCGAATTGTCCATTCCATCCTCAGCATTTTACCCCGATAGATTTGTTTATATTCAGTGTATGGCTCAAAGGTCCCCAAAGAAATTCACTTTATACCAAACTACTGGGTTTAGATATAGTTTGTAATTTTTAGCTAATATATGTTCAAAATTGAATTCCCAATAATTTTTTTTTAAAAAAATAAAAAATAAGTGAAAAACAGAGACGTAGAATCGTAAAAATTAGGATAATTGTGGTCCATTTTCATTAGTATCTGAAAAAATTTCTGTAAAACTCTAATGACATATCCGGCGCATTAACTCCCAGGAGCTAAATCAAGCATTATTATGATTGTACATGATTTCAGAATTTACAGTAATGTAAAGTTTTTATATACGTAAAAGATTACTTTTTCATTTTTTCAACAATTAATGTAATGATAAAAATTGGTGTTTACCTAATGTATAACAATCTTGATTTCTAAAATTCCCAATTATGTCATCATTTAATTCTATAACTCAAATTTATTTAGATTTCAAAAAAATTAGATCTTGAAGTTTTATATTAATGGCGTCCGTTTTACTTTTAAGGATCGTCTAGGACTGAAGGTTCTTGACGAAGCTGGAAAACTGCAGTTTCTTACTGTTGATGGCGATCACCTCGATTTCTCAGATGAATGGTTTGTGGAAAACATTGTCGACACTTACCTGTCTACAGAAATATAGATGAGGAAGAAAGCCTTTTTAGGTTATTAATTAAAAATTTTTAAAAATATTTATTATGTAATAAAAGAATATATTTCCATAATTACATTTTCATTTCTACCTTCCAAAAGATTAACGCCTACTTAAAAAGCTTTCAGTAAGTTCTAGTAATAATTAGTTCACGTATGACGTGATCTCTGCTACTAAGACACTGCGAAAAAATTTTCCGATATGTAGGCCACTAAAATCCTTGTTTATTAACTCCCAATTTTATGCTGTACAAATTTTACCAAAGTAATGATTGGTATTACTAAAAAATTTTAATTATGCCAATAATCAAATAAGCAGAATTTATTTTTGACATTTAAAACCCTACAATTCCCTTTAAAATTAGAAAACAAATGAGTATTAAATAGTCAATAGTAAATGAAATTTTAAAAAAATTTGGAAGAGCAGAAAGACATTTACAGTATATATAATTAGACGAGAAGGTAATGAACGTATATAACTATACAAAATTTTCTGTACAGGAAGAGGCATCATTAAATACACAGCTATACAATCTGCATCGAAAATACACGTATTAATGAAAGACTTCCTACTTTAGAAAATATATTTTTACAGTAAAAATTAAAGTGAAAAAACGTGAAATGTATTAATTTTTGGCTTTAAATGCTTTTCACTATTTATAAACATTAAAAAACGATATTTTTATAACAAAAAAAAAAAAATCATTCCCTTTAAAAATTACGTTTTAAAATGCTTTTGCTGCTAAAAGTCTACCTAATCATATTACACTAATTTAGGCACACAAGTAGGGCTGCAATCTAATGAAATAACCAAGCAAGAGAGACTTGACATTTTCCATTAGAAAATTAGCTTCCACAATTCCCTATATATATATATATATATATATATATATATATATATATATATATATATATATATATATATATATATATATATATATATATATATATATATATATATATATATATATATATATATATATATATATATATATATATATATATACGCGTAAGGCAAATATACGCACATTACATATGAAGCAATACTTTCATCTTGCGAATGTGTCAACAATAACTACGACTTATCACAAAAGAACCTTTTTATAACTAACGTATCATAAGAAAATTTAATCCCATTGCCAAAAAAAATATAAATAAAAATATTACAAAATTAACTACTTTACAATTTCATAGTTTATTTCGATTAAAATTTACGTTTTTCTAAAGATTCTCTAAAGATTCCCCCCTCCCCCCCAAAAAAATCTACTGATTAAGGTACTAATTTGGATGTTAAAAGTTTCTTTAGGAATAATAAGGGAAAACTCATTTCACATAAAAGATTAAATAACCTAAGGAATCTACAAATAAAAAATGAAAAAAAATTTTTTTTTTTTTACTTTTAAGGCAAGCTGACCCTCCCTCCCTCCCCCGAAAAATAAAAATATATATATATATATATATATATATATATATATATATATATATATATATATATATATATATATATATATATATATATATATATATATATATATATATATATATATATATATATATATATATATATATATATATATATCCTATAAAAATAACTTAACTTACGAACATAATAAAAACTTGACACCAACGTGATTTTTAAAAAATAAAGGAAATCACACAAGAGCTCGCAATACTGCTACATTATGAATGAAATTTTAAAAAATAAATATTTTAATAATCTAAAAAAAAATTAAATATAAAAAAAAAAAAAAAAAAAAAAAAAAAAAATGAAGCCTGAATCGAATTTTAATTTTTTTTTTTAAGTAAAATATAGATTAAATAGATATTATGTTGTTTGTCCAAAAAAGTAATTACACACACACTCTATATATATATATATATATATATATATATATATATATATATATATATATATATATATATATATATATATATATATATATATATATATATATATATATATATATATATATATATATTCAATAAAAACAAATAAGAATGATCAAGTATAGTTTTACTGGACTAAAATTTTGTTAACAAAAAAAAAAATTTTTTCATAAAATATATCAAAAAGATTTACAGCAGTTACAGTTTATAAAGTATTAAAATTAATAATTTATTATGATTATTATTTTTATAATAATAATAATCATGCATGGTCCATATTTGACGTTCAAAAACGTCTTTTAAACTTCCCTACAGCTAATCATACACTGATCTCTAAATGACTGAAAATGGCTGAATATGGAAGACTAGATACTTCTTAGGAAGGTACTAGGAAGTTCTTTGGGGGTTTTTGCTGCTCCACCTCCTGGGCCACGGTAACGGCCACTCATAATGCCTTGGCACTACACCTTGTACGTTTCTTTCGAAGTACTGAAACAAAGGATACCACCACAACCTCTCGAAGAAGTTATTTGACCCGCTGTCCTACAATGAAAAAAATAAAAAATTATTATTATTATTCGAATTTTGGTTCCACTAGCATATTTTC
The DNA here is from genome assembly GCA_009176605.1 of Armadillidium nasatum. NCBI lineage: Eukaryota > Metazoa > Arthropoda > Malacostraca > Isopoda > Armadillidiidae > Armadillidium > Armadillidium nasatum. Next base: position 39,195 of record SEYY01006361.1, on the reverse strand, counting down.
TTTTAGTTGAATTGAATATTAAATACATTAGTCCAATTTAACATGGGGAACCATTTATCCTTTGTATATTTTTAATATAGATTCATTCTTGGTTACACTATGCATCAAAATCCCGCAAAATTCGGGTATATTTTAAAAAATATTTCATATGATTATCAAGCTAAGATAATACTAAAATAATAATTAGAATAACCTTCTGCCCATTACTTTTTCAACTATTATCATTATTATTATTATTATTATTATTATTATTATTATTGTTAATTTCTTACCTTTAAACTTTGATTATGCGCTAATGTATGATAAATATAGAATAATCTTGTAGTAATATAATATGCAATAAGACAATCGACTGTGTAGTGACCTCTCGCGATTAGAACCATCACTACACCCACAGCAGCCAAGAGAGCAAATATCCAATGCAAAGGCCACCATCTTCGTGGAGTATCTGATATATATATATATATATATATATATATATATATATATATATATATATATATATATATATATATATATATATATATATATATATATATATATATATATATATATATATATATATATATATATATATATATATATATATATATATATCACAAAGTCATAGGACTCTGTTTATTAAATTCCATATTTAATTTTAAATCAAAGAAACATTAACTTACATTCCCTAACAATTAGGTAGGAGATGACGAGGCAAACGGTATGCCCCGAGTATATATAATCGCCACAGAAAACATGTTGACCATTTATGGAAAGTCCAAAACCGGACAGAAGTTGCACCATCCTCTTTAGGACAAGAACCACACTAGTTGTGTTTGCTTTTTCAGAGCAGTAATAATGGGGATCGGCGACAGGTAGTACTGTAACGTACATTGTAATCGACCGATAAAAATATAAAAGTCCCATTATCAAAAATATTCGCCGAAATATTATTAATCTGAAAGAAATATAATGAAAATAATTAATATCTTGCCAACTACATGTAAATGGTTATACAATGCATAAATTCTAGCAGTTTTTTTTATTACATTTAATAAAAACTTTTAGGGTCACTGTTTAAAAAAGAATCTTACTAATAACTACGAATATATAAAGAAACAATTATATTTTGGATATCACTAATTTTATTTTGCATAATTTTTGTTAACAGAAAAAAATTTAGGTTAATAATAGAATTTAATGCATTCACCCTGTATTATATAGTGCATACCATTTAAATAATAATTCTACACTTGTGGTTTCCAAGAAAAATCTGATTCTTAAACGTACTATAAAATAATTACAGATGAAACACTATATCAAGCGAATGAAATTAAAAATATAAATACATTTACCCCTTTAAATGTGGGCAATAAAATTCCTTTTATATTTTCTTTTTAATTATCTATACTAAAAATCCCAAAAGCTATCCAAATTGAAAAATCTCCTTCCTCCAAGCGCCTAAAAACGGCCCAGCTTCGTTCTAGATAAAGTAGCCTAAACCCTTTTGAAACAAAATATCAATAGTTCAGCCCCCAATACCAAAAAATCCACCCTGACACAAACGATAAATACACAATGCAAATATTTCCAGTGAAATATTTATTCCTACATTATCTCCCCACTCCGCACATATCCCAAATTTTCCCCTTTTGAGCATTCAGGTAAAAAAAAATAATATATATATATATATATATATATATATATATATAT
>SEYY01006361.1:32500-35000 GCA_009176605.1 Armadillidium nasatum | reverse complement strand
AAGTAGTAGTCATAAGTTAATAAAATTTGCCATGAACAAAGCTTGGCATGTGGCAATCAGGGTTGGCATAATAAAACTCAAATTAAATAAATCAGTTGCTTTTTTTTTCAAAAAAATCATGTTTTTGGATTTTTTTTCTTTTCTTTTTTTTTTAAATAACGTCACTGCAGAACTTAATTTAAAAAAAAAATGAATTAAAATTAATATAAATTTAAGCATTTTATCGAGCTGGGGCAAAAAATTAATCAACGTCCAACGATACTTTTTGGTTAATTATTTAATCCTGCAACACTCCTTTACTTTTGAATTCTGGCTCTAGATATTTGCTGCAAAAGGCCGGTGAGTAATTATAAAATTTATTAATTTTAAAATTTCAATAGAAATTTTTTTTTTAATTTAATTTATTTATTTATTTATTTTGCAAGTTGCACGAGCAAAACCGTGATGCAACAACCCTTTTTAATTAATCACAAATTTCATTTAATAAAAAAATAAAAAAATAGGTAAATGTAAGCTATCTAGTATCTATAAATATAAACTTATTCAAAAAAAGTTTATTGTAGTTAACTTGTTCCACAGAATTGTTTAAAAAAAAAAAAAAAAAAAAAAAAAGTTTTTAGGATTGAAATGTGCCAGCATTCAGCAATCTACCACAAAATTTCCCCCCCTCCCCGGTCATTTTTATATTTTAAAAAAAATTTTAAAATAGTTTGTACTTTTAAAATATTATAATTTAAATAACCTACTTAATAAAGTTAATTAACTAATTATATTTACTTACTTAAAAATTATTTACTTATTATTTTTCAGGCGAATACGATCACTAATAATAAAAAAAGACAACTAAAAAAAAAAATCAAAAAAATCAAAAGATTCACGATTTTTAAAATGATTTGTATTAAAAAATCAATAAAAAAATCTCCGACCCTGGTGAGAAGTGCTGACATCCCAACAAGTGCTAGAAGTGATTGAAATTAACATCAAGGCATGTCTGCACACGTTTTTCCCTGTTACGGAAGATTGTCACCAATTGGGAGTCACACTACATAAATATTATTATTATTATTATTATTATTATTATTATACTACAGGATTATCCAAATTGCCCTCCGAATGTTGTCTTTCAGTAGCATGAGAGCATGTTACTTAATGTGAAACATTTTCCTTTTCAGCATGCCCCGTGGAAAGAAAATCGGCGATGTAAGGTCAGGCGACCTTGGTCAAAATCCCTTGCAAATGACCCGATCATTAAAGGACTATCAATTTCGTACACACTGACGTTAGACTTGTAACAAGTGACGTCATCCTGCTGAAAATAGTCAGTACAGAGTTCCTCATAATCCAAATGATTTACGAACTCATTGAAGATGTTCATATACAAATTTTATTACCTTATGACCAATTATTTGATATCTAAAAATGCATATCTGGGGCAGAGGGGGAGTTGGACACAATGTTGTATCTTCAGAACAGAAAACATGGACAGACATGCAAAATTCTTGTACTTTAAATTTAAATTTAGAGCTCTTAAATTGTGATCTTTTCTCCAGTTCCTGGGGTAATTCGATTTCGTCTTGGAGTGCATATGTGACTTCCACTACTAAACAACCTTCAACTCTCAATTGAAGAAAGAGATATTTATAAGCCAATATATGTAAAATAATCATCAGAAAATTGATGAGGACGATTAATCGTTCCATCACTATATATATATATATATATATATATATATATATATATATATATATATATATATATATATATATATATATATATATATATATATATATATATATATATATATATATATATATATATATATATATATATATATATATATATATATATATATATATATATATATATATATATATATATATATATATATATATATATATATATATATATATATATATATATATATATATATATATATATATATATATATATATATATATATATATATATATATATATATATATATATATATATATATATATATATATATATATATATATATATATATATATATATATATATATATATATATATATATATATATATATATATATATATATATATATATATATATATATATATATATATATATATATATATATATATATATATATATTCTCTCTCTATTCAAATTTCAATCCATAAACTAGACTTTTCCATATTACTCATTATTTTATACTTTAATTTAAATTCACATTGATTATACTGGAGAATTATACCATAATTTAGCTATATTGTAAGAGTAATGACGAAATACAAATATGATAGCCTAGATTTTGGGCTAAATCATTCCGTTATTAAGGTAATAATCATATATTTGTTTATTTAAAATCTATAATAATAATAATAATAATAATAATAATAATAATAATAATAATAATAATAAAAATAATAATAAGAATAATAATAATAATAAAAAAATAATTTATTTAATTATCATTATTATTGTTAATAATATTATTATTATTATTATTATTATTAT
>SEYY01006361.1:22500-25000 GCA_009176605.1 Armadillidium nasatum | reverse complement strand
TATATATATATAAATAAATTATATACAGTAATAATAACATTGCAAATAATTATATATATATATATTATATATATATATATATATATATATATATATATATATATATATATATATATATATATATATATATATATATATATATATATATATATATATATATATATATATATATATATATAACGAGGTAAGCGTAAGCTATACAGATGATAATGAATGATAATCGAATGTGTTATCACTTGTTCCCGTTTAATTAATCTCCAAGCTTTAGGGAATGATTAAATAAATAAAAATATCAAAATGTAACAAAGAAAATAGCTAATAAAAATAAAGATGGAAATTATATACAATAGATAACCTTAATCATGCAAACAAAACATTCTAACTTTAAATTTTATTTTCGACACTAGCAAAAAAAAACAAAATTTGGTATTTACAATAATGAAAACTAAAACACAGATCCATAATATAGTAATAATTGCCTTCACTGATGGCGCATTGGTTAAACAACCAGTTGGAACATCAACGACCACAAACACAGATAAAAAACTTTAAAAGATATACAAAAATGATCACAAAGTTTAACTTTACGATAGAGTTTAAATTTAATAGAAATGACCTGATTAACAGATCAAAGTGGAAACTGTATCTATGTAATTTGGCACCCTTTTGCGGGTACTAAAGAGTCTCTCTCTCTCTCTCTCTCTCTCTCTCTCTCTCTCTCTCTCTCTCTCTCTCGTGTCTCTCTCTCTCTCTCTCTCTCTCTCTCTCTCTCTCTCTCTCTCTCTCTCTCTCTCTCTCTCTCTCTCTCTCTCTCTCTCTCTCTCTCTCTCTCTCTCTCTCTCTATATATATATATATATATATATATATATATATATATATATATATATATATATATATATATATATATATATATATATATATATATATATATATATATATATATATATATATATATATATATATATATATATATATATATATATATATATATATAATCTTATATATTTATTAAAGTTCAAAATTTCTTATTTGTCTCATTTGTTTTTTTCAATAAAAAAAAAACCATTTAAATAACTTTGAAGATATTTTAAGAAAAAATTCAGTACTTTTCAAACCCAAACATACGTCATATTATTATTATTATTATTATTATTATTATTATTATTATTATTAACTGGAATTTGGCCGGTTAGCTTATTTTTTTTTTTTTTTTTTTTTTTTTTTTTAATTTTTTTTAATATTTTAAAAAATAAAATAATTTTTTCAAAATTTTTAAATTAATAAAATTTGTATTTTATATATCATATATATATATATATATATATATATATATATATATATATATATATATATATATATAATATATATATATATATATATATATAAAATATATTATATTATATATTATATATATATATATATAAAATATAAAAAAAAAATTTGAGATTGGATTGTTCCCTCAAGTATAATTTGCCATTTTAACCAACCCCGGCAGGCAAACCCCGGTTTTCCTGATTTTTAGCCGGGGCCGAGGCCCCGGTCGGTTCATATATATATATATATACTCCATCCATGTCAAGATAAGATTTTGAATTTTTGTACGATCTCATATCCGGCTAATCTCCGTCTTTATTTCTTATCGAAACTTTTTTTATGGGAATTATTCTATTCTCAAACGTATCAAACTAAACGAAGAACCATTTTTAAAGTTCTTTTAAGTAATATCTCGATTCAAAATCTGTAACTCAATTAATAATTGGGGTTAACAATATCTGACTCCTATTAACAAGAGCTATTAAACAAACTGATACAAAAAAAAAGTAAAAAATAAGTAGACCGGCATTCAATGTTTATCTCGATAACATGTTGCCAATTTATTATTTAACGATGCTTTTAAGAATGGCATAATTAAGCCTAATGGAAAACTTTGGACTTAATCTATTATTCCCTATAAAATAATTTTCGATTACAGTTATTTAGCTAATGATGATTACGCGCCGTGCGTTCTTAAGTCTGTGTGACTCAAATTATCGTTCTAGAAATTAATTCCTGATTTTTTTCTTAATTAAAAATCTTGAAATTTTGAATAAATTTGTTTTCAGTTTCTAATTCCATATAAATTATTTACAAACTTTGAACGTTTCTGACAAATGCCAAGTTATTAAACTCTTCAGAAAATCTCTCTCTCTCTCTCTCTCTCTCTCTCTCTCTCTCTCTCTCTCTCTCTCTCTCTCTCTCTCTCTCTCTCTCTCTCTCTCTCTCTCTCTCTCTCTCTCTCTCTCTCTCTCTCTCTCTCTCTCTCTCTCTCTCTCTCTCTCTCTCTCTCTCTCTCTCTCTCTCTCTCTCTCTCTCTCTCTCTCTCTCTCTCTCTCTCTCTCTCTCCTCTCTCTCTCTCTCTCTCTCTCTCTCTCTCCTCTCTCCTCTCTCCCTCTCCCTCTCCTCTCCCTCTCTCTCTCTCTCTCTCTCTCTCTCTCTCTCTCTCTATATATATATATATA
>SEYY01006361.1:12500-15000 GCA_009176605.1 Armadillidium nasatum | reverse complement strand
ATCGGTATAGTATATTTTATCGGTATCGATATCGATATATATATATATATATATATATATATATATATATATATATATATATATATATATATATATATATATATATATATATATATATATATATATATATATATATATATATATATATATATATATATATATATATATATATATATATATATATATATATATATATATATATATATATATATATATATATATATATATATATATATATATATATATATATATATATATATATATATATATATATATATATATATATATATATATATATATATATATATATATATATATATATATATATATATATATATATATATATATATATATATATATATATATATATATATATATATATATATATATATATATATATATATATATATATATATATATATATATATATATATATATATATATATATATATATATATATATATATATATATATATATATATATATATATATATATATATATATATATATATATATATATATATATATATATATATATATATATATATATATATATATATATATATATATATATATATATATATATATATATATATATATATATATATATATATATATATATATATATATATTCCTGACATTAAGAGATTAAAAAAACTGCACTGCAACAAATTCAAGATTAAAGAAGATGAGTTGCAACACCCTTTACAAAAAGCCGCACTAAAGATACAAATGTCATAAATTACGTAAGTCTCTCGTCATTGATATGTGAAAACCGGCAAATGAATTATCCCGAAATTTTGTCACATCATCATAATCAACAAATATCACGTGATCTCTTTTAAACGAAACTAAGATAAACTATCGTAGTTTACTCGCTCAAAGTAATAATAATAATAATAATAATAAAATTAATCGTGGCCATGAAAATCTTGAAAGCTTATTCAAATGGGTATGAGAAGCTTTTAAAGGAATAATAATAATTATTATTTCTAATACAATAATAAATAAATAAATTCATAATTCGAAAAGCATTAAAAACATTTGCTTGAGATTGGAAAAATCATCAGGTACCATTACGTATTTATTCGCTAAATAATTTTTGAAAAAAAAAACTAAAATCTATATATATATATATATATATATATATATATATATATATATATATATATATATATATATATATATATATATATATATATATATATATATATATATATATATATATATATATATATATATATATATATATATTTTTTTTTTTTTTTTTTTTTTTTTTTTTTTGGGGGGAGGGAGGGGGGAAAGTTCTGAGTCGCCTGTGAAGTTGGTAACAGTAAATTTTGTAACCGATTCAAGCTCCAGCTCACACTCTACCTTTTTAAAATTACACTGCTCCAGCCTCATCATTTTAAAATATATGAATATTATCCTACTAAGGCCTTTAATATTGTCCAACTCTATATATATATATATATATATATATATATATATATATATATATATATATATATATATATATATATATATATATATATATATATATATATATATATATATATATATATATATATATATATATATATATATATATAATCATTTAACAATATGATATAAAAACAGATTAATTATCAGTCGATGCCCCTCAAAAATGAAAAACCAAGGTAATTAAAAATTAAAAATAACATTAAAAACCAAGGAAATTAAACCTACAAATAATAATATCCTAATTTCCATTTTGAAGTATATAAAAATTTTCATAAATTAAGGTATAAAATATTTTCCTTAATACATAAAACATAATGCGAAGTGTTAAAAATGTCCAACAATTTTGAAGAAAAAAAAAACCTTGTACATCAAAATAAATAAATAAAAGTTTCCAAAACTTGATTCCAAAATGATTGGCGAGAAATTTAGAATATTTAAAATGCAAAAAAATTTAACGAACCATAAATTTTGTATGACAACCTATATATATATATATATATATATATATATATATATATATATATATATATATATATATATATATATATATATATATATATATATATATATATATATATATATATATATATATATATATATATATATATATATATATATATATATATATTGCTACAAATTATTTTTTCATTAGCAATCCATAATGTCACTGAGTATAATATGCATAATTGGTATAACTAATTAGAGTACATTTCATATAGATAGATAAATAGATATAGATAATAGAGATAGATAGATAGATAAACAGATAAGGATAGATAGAGAGGGAAAGAGTTTTAACCATTATGGTATCCTAAATAAATTATAAACGAAAAACGTAAACAGACTAAATACAATATCCAGAGTAATGTGACACACCTATCTCATCTTTTAATTAGCTTTTAAATTAGTACTTTCAAATCTTTATTCAAATTTCAATCAGTGCACTTCCACTAGTTCACTATTTACTTCCTTGAATATTTTACCCAACGTACAGGAACTAAACTCAGTTTGGCAA
>SEYY01006361.1:0-10000 GCA_009176605.1 Armadillidium nasatum | reverse complement strand
CTTAACCTTTACCAATATTATATATATATATATATATATATATATATATATATAATATATATAATATATATATATATATATATATATATATATATATATATATATATATATATATATATATATATATATATATATATATATGGCTTAGGTGGAGATTGTTTCTGTTTCGATATTTTTTATATCGATATTTTATGTCGATATTTCATAATAATCGATATTTTCCTGCCTATAATTAGCCCTAGGCTACTATGTCGTGCAAACGTTCTTGTGTACGTTAGGTCTCTTTTACGGCAAATTCTTGTGTAGGTTAGGCCTCTTTTTACGGCAATTTCGGTAGTTCAGGTATGATAAGTCGAATTAGGTTCTGCTAGAAAAGTAAGTAATAATAATTGTGTCTATGTCTAGTAATAGTACCTCTGCCAACTCTCTTGTTTACGATAGGCTCCTCCGATATTTTCGATTTTCGATATTTTTTAACAATCGAAACTCAGAAACAATCTTCACCTATATATATATATATATATATATATATATATATATATATATATATATATATATATATATATATATATATATATATATATATATATATATATATATATATATATATATATATATATATATATATATATATATATCCTTTAGCCATTTGTAAAATATGCGTAGTATTTGGTGTTAAATGAATGGTTAGCCTCAGGATACAATTCGTATACACACACAATCTTAAAAGTAAGGTTAGATAAGTATACAACTTTATTTAGATATTTTATCGCTTATTTTTGCTTATTTTTTGTTTGTAGGTTTATATGATATTGTTTAAAACTCAAATTTCATGGGACATTCTTAATAACGGTTCTTTTTGGAAAATGGTTTATTATAAATTCCTTAACAATCCTATGCTTGTAGGTATTGTTATGGTGTAAAGAAAATTTACAATATTTTTCTTGCTGGTGATGTTAAGACTTGTTGAATATTATGGGAAAGTTGTTTTTTTTCTGTTTAACCTTTTGAATTGCATGAATGAACTGGGGAAGGAAGGGAAAATTCTTCGATGAGTCATGTGACTTCGTTTCTCTCTCTCTCTTAATTAAACATGTTTTGATTAATTTAAAACGTGTTTGTTAATAACTTTCAAATAACAAAACTGTACTTTGAAAGTCTTTCCGTCTTAGCTATTTAAATATATACAATTTCCTTGCCAATTATAATTCGTTTTATACCTTAATCAAAAACATCCTTCCTATTCAATAAAAAAAAAAAAAAAAAAATCCTTCACAAAGGACTCGAAATTTTAGGAAGAATTTGTAATAGTTTAAAATAACTTTTACCTTCGGCCTCGCGAGGCTCTACGGTTTCCTTACGAGTGACGTTGTTACGGCAGTAGCCCACGAGTATACACGAGATGCTGGGAATAATTTCAAAATATGGGAAATTTCTCGAAAAATCGCTTCCTTATAGGCAAGTTCTAAAATTAAAAATAAAAAAAGGATACCCTATTCCACCCACTTTTTAAGACTTACCAAAATTTAAAATAGTTTAATATAATTATTTATTTACCTGATGTAAGTTGTTTGTATTTCAGAGAAACTACATGTGTTTAAATGCAAGGCGGAGATTCAGGAAAAAACTTATATAAACACATAGGAATTAAAAGCTTCTTTCTATATTATTTAAACATTTTAAGAATTTACGCAATAATTTAATTTCTAATTTTATATCAGTGGTATATTCTTTCGAATAATTAATTAACTTTCTCTTATTTTTTAACCAAATATTAGTTTATTCCAATCCACGAAGTAAAATATCAACACCCACCTCCACTCGATCTCAACAAGTAACTGATCGTGATTGAGTCAACGAGTCACTGACTCTCTGACTCTGTGTCGACTCAAATAGTTTAGTAATCATTCGAAGAACCATGCATGAGTCACTATTGTATCCTATGACTATGTGGTCATTATATATTTTTTTCCAGTAATAATATCAAATAAAAACATTATCTGTTTGTTTGTTTGTCTGTTATATATATATATATATATATATATATATATATATATATATATATATATATATATATATATATATATATATATATATATATATATATATATATATATATATATATATATATATATATATATATATATATATATATATATATATATATATATATATATATATATATATCCTCTCCCAGGAAGGGTTTTCACCCTGTCAGTGGAACCAGCATCTTTCCCCATCTGCTTGAAGAAGTTCTCCCAGAGCCCTCCAAAAGATCAAGTTCTTCGGCTCGCCGGTCCCCATGCCGGTCCATGAGTCCTATCCAGACTCTTCAGGTAGGGTTTTCACCCTTTCAGTAGGACCAGCATCGTTCTCAAACCAACCTCCAAACACTCTCTCCCAGGGGTCTTCAAAAGATTGCGCTTCTCCGAGCAATGGTTCCCAATGCTGGTTCTGGAGTAGTTACAAGCCGTTGACAGAGAAATCACAAGGCCGGATGGCTAGTCCTGTCGTCCTTGCATTTAGTTCTCTTCACATGATCCGATCCTGTCGTCGATTTTCAAACTCTTATATATATATATATATATATATATATATATATATATATATATATATATATATATATATATATATATATATATATATATATATATTATATATATATATATATATATATATATATATATATATCGAACCTGTGGTGAAAAAAGGCCTACTAATATTTCCATCACAGTCGGGGAAAAACCAGAAATCTGGTCAAATTAAAGGCGGACATGTTCCGTTACACGGTGTTTGGAGGTGAGCAAGTCATAGAAAGTTAGTAAAATAGAAAAGGGAGTGTGTTCCAGACTTTACCAGTAGAGTAAATGCAAGATTAAGCATAGTTGTTAAATCTGGGTCAAAGAGTTGGACTGAGAAATGATGAGACTGTGTAGAAAGTCATGTCGCATGAGCCCTTCTCAATGGACGGGGTATGAGACGTGAGTTCAGAAGAGCAGTGTCCGCTGTAATAGGGATAGTATAGAGAGATGACGCAATAATTCGACTGGCAAAAAGAGATTGGAGAGAATTAAGAGCGGAAGAGTTGATATGACAAAAAAAAAAATAGATTACACCTATTCAAGGAGAGCTGTATGGGTGGAACCACCCCAGATGTGTGAGGCATACTCCATACAGGGACGAACAATACCTCTATAAAAAGCAAGCAACTTGGGTGGAGTAAAGAAATCACGAAAGCGTATCAGAACACCCAACTGCTCAGAAGCATGTTTAGGAAGAGAATTAATGTGATCCTTCCAAGAAAGATCACGAGAAAAAGAAACACCAAGAATACTGAGAACAGACGAAGGTTTGAGTAATGTGTTTTAGAAAATGTCATAGTTGTATGGAAAGTAGAGAGATGGAGGAATTGAGTTTTTGAGGCATTGAAATCAACCATGTTTTCTGTGCCCCAATTTGAAATACAAGATAGATCAGGGGTTAGTTGCTCCAAGGCTACTCTAATTGCGTCTATTAACTACTGTTGGAAGGGACGTCTTTCAAAGTGAAAGGAGTAATGCAGGGTGGAGTCATCGACATAGGGGTGAAAAGGTGATGAAGTAATAGAGAGGTCATTAATGAAAAGAAGAAAAAAAAAAAAGAGTTGAGAATAGGACAAATCCTTGAGGAAAACCACTATTTATATTTTTAAAGGAAGAATGGTGGTCGTCTACAACCGCTGTTATAGAACGACCAGTAAGGAAATAAGAAAGAAAGTTTGGAAATAAAAGCATTGTTCCAAACTCTGTCGAAGGCTTTCGATATGCCTAGCGCTAGCGTGAAAGATTCACCGTTTATATATATATATATATATATATATATATATATATATATATATATATATATATATATATATATATATATATATATATATATATATATATAATATAACAATTATTTTAAATTTAAAAAAAATTTAAAAAAATATATATATAATAATATATATATATATATATATATATATATATATATATATATATATATATATATATATATATATATATATATATATATATATATATATATATATATATATATATATATATATATATATATATATATATATATATATATATATATTTAAAAATAAAAAAAATAAAAGAAAGTTAAAAAATATTTTTTTCTCTTCTTTTTTATACTAAAAATATATATTTATATAAAATTTGTATTTTTTATTTATTACTTTTTTTTTTTTACTTTATTTTATTTTTTTTTTTTTAAAAAAAAAAAAAAAAAATTAATATATATATATATATATATATATATATATATATATATATATATATATATATATATATATATATATATATATATATATATATATATATATATATATATATATATATATATATATATATATATTAAATAAAATATAATTTATAAATCTAATTTAAAATCAAATATAATTATATTTAAAAATAAAATAAAATAAAAAAAAATAAATTTAGCTACAAATTTTTGGCTACCTGGTCTCTTGTCATTACTTCAGAAAATTTAGACTATGTCTCCAACCCCTCCCAAAAACTTTATGCTTTAGCAAGCAAAAACCAAGGTGTGGGTTTTCTGCACCAAATTTTGGCCTTTTTCATATCTCAGACCATTTTTGGCATCTTTGGAAAGACCATGTCTTAAGGTCTGCCATAAATTTGGAATTTTTATAAAATTTTAATTGAAAAATCAACAGTTTAATCACAATGGCTCGCCAACTATATAATAAGCAGATCATATTCTAAATTCTTATTTTCTTTATTTTTGAGATATTGATTCCAAAATCAAAAGACATCTGCCAAAAACCATATTGAAGAAGAATAGTAACAAAAGACTTGGGATCTGAAAACTCACAACAAAAGATTAAGTGATATTTTAAATATGTTTAGCTGAAAAGCAAGGGCAAAATACTCTTTTATTCCTGATATAATATCTAGTCTACAATTTAAAAATATATTTTATAATTAGATTATTAAATCAAGTTTTATTTTATGAGTCATGGCAAATAATTAAAGTCTACAATATTTCTTTCAGACTTGGCTCAACCATTTTAGATTGTAGAATCTTATACAGAAAAGGAAGAAATCTCAGCAATTGAAGAAAGTTTACTCAAAAATATTGCCCTTATATATTATATATATATATATATATATATATATATATATATATATATATATATATATATATATATATATATATATATATATATATATATATATATATATATATATATATATATATATATATATATATATATATATATATATATATATATATTTTTTTTTTTTTTTTTTTTTTTTTTCTCCAATGTATAAAGTTCCCATTTTTTCATAAAGTTTTTTTTATACATCTTTTTTAAGGAAAATTGTAAAAATTTATAATAGATATCAAATCCTTCTAATTTTTCTTCTTTAATAATAAATCTTCAGTTTCAAACTTCAAATTCATTTTCTATTTAAAATATTTTTTCTCTCTTAAATAATAAATAATTGTTTATTTTTTCTGTAAAAGGAAAACGTAATTCTATCTTAGAGAGATGGTAAATAGCGTAGTTGTTTTTGTTTTATAACTTTTATAACATTGAATATAAATCATGAGAAAAAGATACAATTTCAACAGCTATAAAAAATGGCCTCCTTTTTTTTCAAATGTAACTGACAACCTAGTCTAATCTCGTGCCTTTTTTTTTTTTTTTTTTTTTTTTTTTTTTTTTTTTTTTTTTTTTTTTTTCTTCTTCTTCTTCTTCTTCCTCTTCCTTTTGTCACTAGAGAAGCAAAATAAATAGGCTGCATTTTAATTTGCTTTTATAAAATAATAATTGTAAATAAATTGTAGTTCTTACTCGCTTGACAAACTTCACAATGCTTGCGTTTTTTTCCCCGTTCTCCGAACTTTACTGTTAATTTGCTTATATTTTGACTAAAATCTTGGTGTAATTGGAGTCATGGGTGTCGCCAGCTTCCAAGCTAGAAGGGGCAGCTTAAAATTTTATAGAACTTACAATGATAAAAGTATAGTCATATTAAATTAGAAACATTTATATGGATAAGGAAATAATTAATAATTCATTAATTTTTTTTATATTAATATAACGTATAGAATATCAAATACAATATGAAATGATGGAAAATTCACAGTATGGAACAGTTGTAAATAATTGATATTATTAAAAAAGTAATTTTCTTGGGTTCATGGTAGATTTATCAACTACTGTTTGAATAATGTAATCATAATTGCCAAACACAAAATTTTCTGTGTATACTCATCACAGTCAACCCGTTTAACCTGTCCTCTCCTAGTGCTTCGTAGTCAAGTCTTGATCCTTCTCAGAATATTGAAAGAGAACGCTACTGTACTGGTGTTGCATGGCTGGGCGAGTAGTATCAGCAGAACCTTTTTCGTTGCCGGATAGAAAGGTTCAGTCTCCTTTAAGACTTGGGAGACGAGAAGATCTTTTAGTTCTTCACTACTCAGTTTCTTTTCCTTCCAAATTTTGTACCAAAGTTCCAACTTTGCTTCTAGGCCATCTAAATGGTAAAAGCTGTAAAATGAACCTGGCGATTTGATTAGCTTCTTTTAACACTTCACCGGGGATTTTGTCTTCATCCTTATCATTTCCACAATGAGTCGAAAGTGTTGCGAGGTTTTGACGACATCCAAGCTCTTGGATTGAAGAGCATTCACAACTGGCTCTAACACCGGAGAGTACGCAGCAATGATGAATGATGACTTGCATGCCGTTGCTTGCACCTAAAAGGCGCTTTTTCTTGTGGCGGCATTTCCTTTAATAGAAAGGGTTTCTAACGCTTGTATTATTCGTACAAAGTGCTCCTTAAAAACTCTGATACACTTGTGGTTTCAGATCATCTGGTCTGGCATAAGCTTGGGATGTTTGACATTAATTTTTTTCTCAAGACCGACTCTCGGAAAACATAACAGAACTGTGGATTATTAAATCAAATGTAGTTTGTGTGAATAGTAATGAAAGAACAATGCTTTTTTTTATACTTTTCCC
Organism: Armadillidium nasatum; assembly: GCA_009176605.1. NCBI lineage: Eukaryota > Metazoa > Arthropoda > Malacostraca > Isopoda > Armadillidiidae > Armadillidium > Armadillidium nasatum. The sequence goes on along the minus strand of SEYY01006361.1, from coordinate 2,958 downwards.
GCAGTATTGCTTGGACCCTAAAATCTTTACCAGACATCATAGAGCAGCCATCGAAACACAAGCCCATGAATTTCTCGGGTTTCTGTTCTTCGCTCGTGACAAAACTGTCTATAGGTTTCACAATGGCTTTTTGGTTCAAGCGCTTCCAGTTCTACAAAGCCAATAAATTTCTCTTTGAATTTATTTGTCAGTCTCTTTGTCGAAATTCCGCAACCCTATGCATAACTGTTCCTTTCCAGAAATTTCAGCGATTTCATCTGCTAGTAAGCTATACGCGCACGCTTCCTTGACCTTATTAACGATGCTTTCCTTTATAGTAGTACCACATAAAGAAATTATGTCATTTTGAATCTCCACTGATTGGAATGTGGCATTTTTCTTTCCATGTTCAAAATGGCTTTTCAATGACTGGTCTCCCGCATCTATTTGTAAACGGTACAAATGTTTCAACACTCCCTCGTCATGATGCTTACCCTGAAGGAATAAATTGTGCGTACAAAAAAAATGTCACATGAAATTATTGAAGATAATACCATTTTATTTTTTTTTACGGTTTTCTTAGAGAACTGGTTAATTTCGCTGTCTACCGGCAAGTCCTGTAGGAACAATTTTGCAGCTTCAATAACAGTTTTATGCTTCTCGGTGTTTGTATTTCCCTTACAAACCTCCTGAACATCTTTATATTTAGTGAAAGGTCTTCTTATTATTAAAGAGCCCATGACCCCTCTAACCGAACTTTTATTTGGTGGAAATAAAATACAAAACTTGCAAAATGCTCCTTTTAGGCGCTTGGAGTATGCCAGCCAAGAGATTGTCTCCAACCATTGATGATTGAATTTCCTCTTTAATAGGTAGCATCTTCCAAAAAATTATAGGTCTTCGGTGTAATCCAACAATCTTTCAGTAATTGTTTCTTTTCTCAGTCGAAATCATAGATGACTGCCCAACGTTTCTACCAATATCATTTTCGTGACTGTCATCCACTGAAGCGACAACTCCGAAAACTGGCCCCATATCTTGACTCGTCGAGGAGCTAGGTCTGGGGTCCTTCATCATGTGAAATATGCGTCAGTTTTATTATTATTAAAATTCGACATAATAGAAGCAAGTCGAGTCAAATCTAGATAGATCAAGTAAGGTATTTATTTCGTTATTTCAAGAAAGCCAAGAAGGGTCAGGTTTACAACAAGGAAAACGCTTTGCAAACCCTCACTAAAAGTAAGTAAAGGCAGCTTCCCCCTCCCCCCTGACGACGCCCATGGTTGAAGCTGCAAATATTTTTTCAGACTTCCCACCTCTGGTGTTAATATTGGTTTGAATATATATATATATATATATATATATATATATATATATATATATATATATATATATATATATATATATATATATATATATATATATATATATATATATATATAATATATATATATATATTTATAAGGGATTATATCAGACTTTATTAGCGGGATGCATATAAGACAGAGCATAGTGATTAAATCTGAGGTTAGAGAGTTGGACAGAGAAAGTATAAGAATGTGTAGAAAGGCGTGTCGCAAGAGCCCTTCTCAATGAAGGAGGTTATGACTAGAGAGATAAGAAGAGGAGTGTCTGTTGTAATAGAGATAGTATAAAGAGAGAGACGCAACAATTCGATGAGGGAAAGAAACTGGAGAGAGAGAAAGAGAGAGAACAAAAGGGTTGATGAGACGAAAATCCTTAAACTGCACCTTTTTAAGGAGCGTTGTGAAAGTGAAACCACTCCAGATGTTCCAGGTATATTAATTACAGAGGCGAATGACTTTCCAATAAAGAGAAAGCTACTGGAATGGTGTGAAGAGATTCTGAAGGTGCCTCAGAACACCCAAGCTCTATTAATGAAAAGTAAAAAAAGGGCTGGGTATATATAGAATAGCTAAAAGTTTGAAATTAATAATATAATTATATATATATATATTATATATATATATATATAATATATATATATATATAATTATATATTATATATATATATATATATATATATAGCTTAAACTTTCTTGCAACTCTACAACGAAATTCATTTGTTCTGCCCACTGATCTCTTAAATCTACAGACTATAAAAAATTCTCAACTATCTTAACTCCAAAATAGAACACATTCTTTCTTCTTCTCCTTTCTCTGAAATCATAATTTTAGTTTATTTCATTGTTCACCACCGCCAATGGCTTTCATCTAGTTCTCGTTATCCAGCTGTTGAACTCGCCTACCATTTTTCAGTCCAGAACAACCTTGAGCAGAGTTGGTGCATCTCTCTAACTGTATCCCTGACCGTTTCTGCGATGAACCCAACACACTTGATCTTTTTCAAAATTCTTATCCTTCTCTTTATATTGTTAAAACTCTTTCGTCTTCTTGGTTCATCCGATCATCTTTTTATCTATGTGTCTTGTTCTGTCTCTTCAAATTTTCCGCAAGAACGGTCACCGCCTTCGGCGAGGAGATGTTTCTGGCATTTCGCTGCCAATACCTGGTCTGACTTGCAGTTGTACTTTTCTTATTTCCCATGGAATGATTACTGTTTCCGTGAGAGGGTTCCCTTGGAGCGTGAAGAGCGCATAACCGAGGTGATTCTCTCTGACATGGAGGCATACATTCCATATTCTTTCTCTCAGTAAACCTAACAAACCCTGTTTAACCCCGCTTGTTCTCGGGCTTTTAGCCTCGGGGATGCTGCCTTAAGGGATTACAGTAGTCTTTAAACTCCAGAAACAGAAGCAACTTATATTTCATCCCGGAATCGAGCAAAATCTATTCTCCAAAACACCAAAAACTCATTTCTTTCTCATAAATGCAATAATGTTTCTGGTTTTACTTCATCACGCCCTTTCTGACATTTTGCAAAAACCATAGAATTACTTATTCATTTCAATTTTTCAAAAGTGAGATCAAAATTTTATAGTTGAAAATTCAATGCAA